>BSBK01005290.1:0-75000 GCA_027943335.1 Chamaecyparis obtusa
ATCATAAATAAATCATGTCTACATCACATATCCATCACATCACATCATACATAAATCACATGTACAAAATCCACATCCATCTGCCTCACAAATTGTTAGAACCACTATATATAGTATAACTCACAAATAGCACACAATTCTACATCAAAAGAGACATTCACACAATCGTAACAATTATATAGAGTCATAAATACTTCCATAATCAATATAAACAACCATCTCATAGGAATAAATCGGTGTCATCATATAGATCATAAAATAATAAGAGCCCGTAGTCCATAAGTCCATAAACTTTCATCATAATTTCATCATAAAATAAATAAATGTACATCGGTTGTGCATCACATGGTATGATAAAAATATACATCTTAAATATGCATAAAGTACATGTACATAGGTGTTAATGTATATCTAGTCTCGTATCATAGTTAAAATTATCAAAAAATTATATGAATATAACTGGAGGGTGATCATGAGGCTGGCTATAATGATCCCCCTATGTCCACCTTTGTCCTTGGGTGGTCTCATACCTACAGATCCTTGATATGTGCCCCTAGTGTCTTGAATCTGTGTTCTCTCAAAGTAGGTCGGAGCCCATTATCCCTCTGGTACAGCCTCATAGTATAACATGTAGTAGTATCCAGCCTCCCTCATGATCTGAACTTCCCTCCTATGTTCCAAAAAGGAATTTATCAAAACCTATCCTATCCCCCCTACTATGGCATCATGATAAGTGATCTCTTGATATGCCATGGTCCAGCTCCTCAAGAATTGGGAATGCTAACTGCTCTGTGGATACTGGAAGCTACACGTAATAGCTTGTCAAGCAAGCATTGTGCTATAATGTGTATATTAGATGTACTCTCCAACTGCTCCAATCTAGAAGTCCTAGATCTATCATTGAACCATTTTAGTGGAACTTTGTCAACGGGGATAGGAAGCCTATCTCCTAGGTTATCAATTCTGCAGTTGGGTAGCAACGACTTCATCGAGAATATACCTCAAGCATTGGCAACCTTATGGGACTAATTAGGATTTATCTCTATAATAATAGTATTACTGGAAATACTCTAAGTGGATTAGGGAATCTAACCTATTTGCAATGGTTGGAGTTCAACTCTAATAAATTGCAAGGCAATATTCCTTTAGATTTTAAAATGCTGGTAGATCTAGATTATCTAGGGCTTCAACTAAATCATATCTCTGGAGATGTTCCTTTGTATCTGGTAATGAGACTAAAGTTGGTCTTTATTTTATGATATTTTATGCTCTGTTCCTAAACATTCCTAAAACATTTGTGTGACTTTTAAGTGCTTAAGTTTGTATATATTCCATAAGTACAGTTAGATCCTCAAACTTGTGGGTAGAAAATGGTAGACACACCTTGCCAATATTGAATATATATATATATATATATATATATATATATTATATATATATATATATATATATATATATATATATATATATATATATATATATATATATATATATATATATATATATATATATATATATATATAATGCAGTATTTCATATAGCTATTTTAATGTGTGTTTTAATATTTGGATGAAATTGATTAAGTTGAATATATGAATATGCATGCATATACTACTAATCTGCCAAGAATGAAGGAGTAGGTGGAGAACAAATCAGTTACAATAATGAAGGAGTGATGGTGTTTTTAACCACGATAGAAAGAGTCATTAAGACAACTGTGGGACATGTCTGTAGAATTGAGGGAACAAATGTCTCAGGGAATAAATGGGGCATGATCATGTTGGATCTCCTCCATAATTAATATTCTATTAGGATGGTTGTTTGATCTTTATGATCTTCTATTGTTGTTTGACGTATTCTCCTTCTTTCATGGATGAATCAGTGAAAGTGTATCTAAATGTTTAAATGTCAATTCTCTATATATAGGGAGCTGATCAATGGAAATCTTGTTAGACAAAATAATGATGTTACTGTTGTATTGAGAAGCAAGTTGTTCTTCAAATCTGTGTTTTGATTGTAATCTATTTTTCTAAATATATGAAATGAAGGAGTAATTTGAGTTATCTTCTGTGTTTGTAGTTAGTCAAAACCAACCAAGGGGGGGCCACTTGGAAGGTGGAGTAGATTAGAGTAGAGAAAGTAGTTTAATTATTTTCAGCATTTGAAGTAGTGTTCACTATTCATTCCTACAACATTATATATGTGTTTGTTCCTGCAACATATGAGGAGGTAGCCATAGTACATGCATTAGAATGGTAGGATGAGCTAGAGTTGGATTTATGGTTGTTTACATTAGTTTATTTGTTCAATTGTGTGTTTTACTTTCCTGCAACAATAGCTTAGTTCTTTTGATGTATTTTCCTTTCCTACAGCTTAAGTAAGATGACTCTATGAGAGGCTTAGTGCACAAATTGTGTTGTCCCATTTCAAGTATGCGTCCCTAGGTTGACAATCTAAATGAACTTTGTGATAGGAAAATAATACCTAGTTTGAATATACTATTCCCAAGGAATCCTTTGGCATAGTTATTATTACCTATTATGAGGCTGTTCATTTTTAGCACCATTGTCAAGGATGGTGTCAAGCTAAGAATCCCATTGAGTCATTCTAGATAATTTCTCATTTACTAGGAATAGTTTGTAAAGTATGAACTCGCTTCACAAGTTTATTTAATCACTTGTATGCATCAAAGGGGGAAGAAGCGTGACAAGGCCATACAATGGTATTGTTCCTTGCCTCCTTATTCTATTGATTCCTTTCCAAAACTTGCCAATGCCTTTATTCAACAATTTCAAATTAACATTGGTCTACAAGTGTCCTTAACTGATTTGATGCATTGTAAACAGAATACTAAGGAAAATTTGACTGAATTCATTGGCAGATTTAAGCATTTGCATGCTCAGATTTCTTATCTTGTTCCTACTATGGATATTCAACGTATGCTTATTTCAAATCTACAAAAGGATATTAGAAATAAGATTCTTCTTACTGAATTTACCTCTTTTCAACAACTTTGTGCAACACTTCATCATTATCCATTACAAGTGAGCCAATTTGAGAGCAACACTCCAATGGATCCTGTTCTAGTTGATAAGAGTGATGTTGCTCCTAATCCAAACAAATTTTAGAAACTCAACAACTATGTCAAGATAAATAAACAAGTGAATGTAGTTGCTGATCAAGTTGTTGTTGCATCCCATAATGCCACATCTGCATCCACTACTTTTCATCTGAATCATATGTTTACTCCTCTCTCTGAATCTTTACTTTCTATTATGAATAGGTTGTTAACGACTAATATGATTACTTTACCTCATACTCAACCTCTTTTACCTGCTATGGTGGCATCCAAATCCTTTGATCCTAAAGCCTTTTGTCAATATCATCGTCATGTTTTGGCCATGATACTGAGAAGTGTTATTCTTTAAAACATAAGGTCCAAGAATTAATCAATTCTAATGCTTTATCTATTGATAATTTTGATGGTAGTGGGAATAAATATGTCTCTCCTCTTAATCAAAACCTTCAAATCTATACGAATCCTTTTCCTACACATGATACTAATACCATTGCTTAGCCATCTTCTATGGATATTGTTTATGATTCAAAGATGGATGATCTTAATCACATTGTTAACCATGTGGAGCATGTGGTTTTGTCTCAACCTCAAACTTAACCTCAAGTTCCACCTCAACCTAAGCCTAAACTAAAACCTCAACCTAAACCTCGAAAACAATCTAAGAATAAAAGACCTAGCACTAGTACATTTGAGATCTTTTTCCAACGACTGGCCATCTAAATTATAACACTATACCATAGATCATGCAACACCAACCGCCGTTGTAGTTTTGCAGTAGAAAAAAATGATGGCTACGATGGGCATCGTAATTATGACACCATGGCCATCAGAATATCCATCCAAAAAGGCACTAGCCAACATGGTGAACATATAGTCGGTCTATTTAATGTTGTCTCACTTCCAATGAGCATGCATCAAAGATGTTGAACATGTGATGACTTACTGTCAGATGTTTCAGACATATAGCCATCATTTGTAGTTTTTTATTGACGAAAATCACTATCACAGTTCTGATGAGTATGCGTCGAAGATACTGAACATGTGATGGCTAGTTGTCAGACATTTCAGACAGATAGCCCTCTTTTTTATTTTTTTGCTGATGGTGATGTTATACATGCGGACGGATAGCTCTCAAACAATTCTGATAGATAGCCATCGTTTGGAGGTTTTTACCGACAGCGGTGTTGTACATGCGATGGCTAGCTATCAGATGTTTCTGACAGATAGTTGTTGCTTTTAGGTTTTTGCTGACGGTGGTGTTATACATGTGACAGCTAGCTATTGGATGTTTCTGATAGATAGTCATCGCTTTGGGTTTGGTTGTTGCAGTTGCAACGACAATCACTATTTTTTAATATATATATATATATATATATATATATATATATATATATATATATATATATATATATATAATATATATATATATATATATATATATATATATATATATATATATATATATATATATATTGATTAGGGTTGGTATCAATTCAAAATAGTGTTCTTGCAGATCTAGTTCGAGTTGGTTGTAGATCTGGTTTGAGTTGGTTGCATTACTTTCAGATCTAGACTTGCAAGGTGGTTTGGTGAGTCGAGGTCTTTTATTCCTGCTCGTGATTTGGTTATGTCATTCGGAGATGACTTTGCAGTAGATTCGGTAGCGGTTCATAGATTATTGAGTTGACATCATTCAATCCATACCATCATCCAATCTTGATTGTTTGCAATAAACAAATGTATTGCATCCCACTCTTTAGTAATTGTATAAAAATAAATAGATGACTTAAAATAGATTATTTTGAAGATTAAGAATTAATTAACTACAATAACATCTCATAACTCTCTCTCCTCTCTCTCTCTCTCTCCTCTCTCTCTCTCTCTCTCTCTCTCTCTCTTTCTTCCTCCCTCCTTCCCAATTTCTCTCCTCCTCATTTTCCTCTCCCCTTCCTTCCCTCCCTCACTCTCTCCATATATCTCTCTCTTCTTCCCTCCCTTCCTCTCCCTCTCACTCCCCCTCCCACTCTAACTCCCACTACCTCCCCCTATCTCTCTCCCCCCTCTCACTCTCACTCTCACTCTCCATCCCTTCCTTCCTCCCTCCCTCCCACTTTTTCTACCCCTCCCTCACTCTTTCCTTCCCACCCTTCCTCTCTCTTCCTCCCACTCCCAGTCTCACCCTCCCTCCCCCCCCATCCCTATCCCCATCCCCATCCTCATCCCCTCTCTCTCTCTCTCTCTCTCTCTCTCTCCTCTCTCTCTCTCTCATCCTCCCTCTCTCTCGCATCCCTCTCCCTCCCCCCTCTCTCCTTCCTACCCTCTCTTCTTCCCTCTCCCTCTCCCTCATGCTCTCTCTTCCTCCTCTCTCCTCCCGCTCCCCCTCTCTTCTCCCCCTCCCCCTCCACCTCCCACTCCCTCCCATCCCACTCACCATCTCTTCTTCCCCCTCCCCTCCCCCTCTCTCTCCCTCTCCCTCTCTCATTATCATTCCCCCTCCCTCCTCCACCTCCCCCTCTCCCTCCCTCCCCTTCATCCCTCCCCCTCCCCCTCACTTCCCCCCTCCCACTCCCCCTCCCACTACCTCCCCCTATATCTCCTCCTATCTCTCACACACACACACACTCTCCCTCCCTCCCTTCCTCCCTCCCTCCCCCTTTTCCTCCCTCTCCCTCACTCTTTTATGCCCTCCCCCTCCCCCTCTTTCTCCCACTCCCACTGCCACTCTCCCTCCTTCCCCATCCACATCCCCTGCCCACTCCCTCCACCCTCTCTTCTTCTCTCCCTCTCTCTTCTTCCTTCTCTCTTCTTCCCTTCCCCCTCTCCCTCACACTCCCCGTCCCCGTCCTCCTCCTTCCATCTCTCTCACTCCCTCTCCCACTCCCTTCATCTCTCGCCCCCTCACTCCCCCTCTCTCCCCCCTCCCTCCCACTCCCCCTCTCTCCTTCCTTCCCTCTCTTCTTCCCTCCCCTCCCCCTCCTTCTCTCCCCCCTCTCTCTCCCCCTCCTCTCTCCTCCCCCTCTCCCTCTCACTCTCCCTCCCTCTCCCTTCCTCTCTCTCACCCCGTCCTACTCCTCTCTCTCTCTCTCTCTCTCTCTCTCTCTCCCCCTCCCCCTCTGTCCCTTCCCCTCTCCTCATTTCCAATCCCACTTCCTCTCCTTCCCCTCTTTCTCCCTCTCACTCCCCCTTATACCCCTCTCACTCCCCCTGCCTCCTTCCTCTCCCCCTCCCTCTCCCTCCACCTCACTTCCCCTCTCCTTCCCTCCCTCTCCCACTCCCTCCCCCTCTCTCCATGTCCACCTCTTACTCCTCTTCCCTCCCTCCCTCTCTCCCTCTCCCCCCTCCCTCTCCTTTGTCTCCCTCTCCGTCACTCCCCTCCCCCTCTCTCTCTCTCTCTCTCTCTCTCTCTCTCTCTCTCTCACTCTCTCTCTCCTCACTTCTCCTCCCCCTCCCTCTCCATCTCCATCTTGCTCTCCCCCTCTCACTCCTCCTATCCCCCCCCCCCCTCTCTCTCTCTCTCTAAAATAAGTGCCTCAAATCCAAGTGAATGTCAAAGTTAAATCAAATAAGCACATATAAAAGACTAAAATCTATTTTTCACATACTTCACATAAGCAATAAGTGAATGCCAAAGTGGAATACACTAAACAAAGTGGACTCCAAAGTTTAAATAAATAAGTTAATTCCAAACTTATTTTGAATACTCACATTTTGAATACATAAAAAAAAATATAAATAAAATTAAATTCAATTTTAAACATACAAATTGAATAAAATATAAGTGGATGCTAAATTTTAAGCCAAACACTAATATATAAAATTTAAGCAAATTTCAAAATAACCGCCCCACAAACAAAAATCCTTTAATTCTCAGACATGCCAAAAGTGGAGGCAAAGACAAGCCAAACAACCATTGACAAATTGCCTCAAATGGACCTTCCATACAAATGGAATGCCTGGTTAATGCTAACATTAATACTGCACAAAATTTCAATTTTCAAATGCAAAGAATCAACTGTGTGACCAGAAAATTCTATGTCCAAATTGGGTATCTTACACCAACATCCATCAAACAAACACCCAACGCTTCCTTCTCCAAAATACCATGAAACCACTTGGAAAATGAATTAGTTGCAGTTTTGTACGTTTTTGTGATGTGGGCAGGCTCAAAAATGCCCAGGCAAGAAATGTAACGAGGCTGGTAGTGCAAGAAATGTAACAGGGGAAATATTATGGGCATTGGGGATTGGGGATTGGGAATTGCAGACTGAGTGCATAAAGAGTTAGTGGAAGACCCTAACGCAGAAAGAGGAAGTGGAAGACAGATTGATTCTTAGATGAAACGTGGAAGATCACACTGTGTGATTTGTAATTAAAAAATTCACTTTTTCCTCTTAATAATAGATCACAAAATCTGACCCAGAATATTGTTTTTCTAGAACTTTTAAATAATTCCATCTAAGCACATTTTGAAACAGAAAAGCAATTACTTGATAATAAACTATTATAAATAACCCAAAATACTTGAAGTTTGTTGAAAGTTTCTTGATTGTTCACCTGAACAAGAATATTTCCACAGTGAACATCTCCTACAGTGCGAGCATAGCGATCTTGGTCATAGACTAGTATGCGCAAACTTTTCCCTTCAATTAGCTTCAGCAATGCTTCCTTTGCGTCCTTGCCATAAGGCATTTTTCTCTCTGGTGCATACGCTCCCCTGCAATTATGGAGGACTTACATTTAGAACTACCATTATAACTTGTGTTCCAAGGCGAGAAGAAAAAGGCCATCGTCTTGCACTCCTTGGATCAGACACAAAAAAAACACAAAACTCAAAAACCCCATGAACATCCTATTTGCGAGCTACAATATCATCACCATTTCTGGCTCCATCAAATATCCTATTAGAAAATTAAAAAGTTGTTGGTTTAATGTATTAATTTTTTACAATCTATGAATCAATTGAAGTTTTTTTCTGGATTCGATTATATGTCGGCTGATACAAAATCTAACACACAATAGAATCTAAGAACAATTAAAGTTGCTAGTTGCTCTTAAACCTTCAAACTAAACAAAGAAGGATTCATGAGATTCTGATCAATGACATTCTAAGGGCTCTTAATCGAATTCAACAATAACGTTAATCGAATTCGATATTGGCTCTTGGCTTCCAAGAATCCATCGGTTGTGACAGACCATTGCAGAGGTCTTCGCCGAGTACACCTGTTTGACAACCAACCCTCACTGTCATGCTTTTTGTGTGTAAACCTCTCAACACAAGTACACACATCTTCAACATTGCACAGTTCGACCTAAACACATTTTGAAGGACAGATGCCAAACTGGCATTTGAATTCTGCTGAAAGACTATGACGTTCTTGATATTGACTGTACTGTATCTGCAAATATGGGCGAATAAGAAGACTAATTGGTGAAACTCCATGTGCATTGAAATGTCCTATTGCTGCTATAAAAATGTAGAGGCCGGTAGTAGTAAAGGGATTTATATCAATTTCAAAAAATCTTTTCTGATAGAAAATCAAAACGCATATTTTATTTAAAAAAAACAAAATAAGATTAAAAAAATTAAAAACAAAAAAATAAAAAAACATACGCATAAAGAAAACCCAATCTTTTATTATTACTTTTTTTAAATAAGAATATCTTTATATATTATTTTTTATTATTATTATATTTGTTTTTTAAAGTAGTTTTATTCTAATTGTTTTTGGTCTTGTTTTTTGTTCAATTTAAAAAACGTAGCTTTATTCTAATTTTGTTGTGTGCAAAGACAAGGAGGCTTGGAGGTTGTGGGGTGTACGAAGGGAAACTTGTGGGGGTTTTCTTTGTGTTCAAAATGTCATTTTGGTGTGACACCAGAACAAATGGAGGTGTTTTTTGTTACAAGGTGTGGTGTGGGTTTTATCAAGTCCTCAAGCTATGACAAAGGGCTTAGCCTCTCAAGAGAGTCCTTATTTTTGAGATGTGGTGTTAGGATTTCATCAATACTCTACAAGGGTATGATATTAGAGGAATTCTTTTGAACACGACTTTGCATGTGGAGGGGTACATGAACAACATAAATTCTAAGGTCCAAAAAAGTTAACGGTTTCTTGGAAAGAAGCAAATACAGACGAATTCTAGTGATTCAACTAGATTTAGTTGTGAAGGATGTAAATTACCTAAGGACTCATGCTGTAATTTACAAGTTCTTAGGAATTCATGTTTCTTTGCCCTTTCTAGAGTTCTCGGTTCATTAGACCTAGAACCCTGAAGGGGATTTAGAGATCATGATATCAGCCAATGGCTACTTCATAATGGTTTTATCTTGTCTGGTAGATCGTAATAAGGCCTTTGAAGTTAGTCACACCTTTAAGATCTTGATGCACACTTTCACATAAAAGATATAGCACAAGTAGGATGTTAGCCTTTCAACCTTGACCCACACCAAGCATGTGCTATACAAGTTTGATGCAAACTTTAAATAAATCCTACAACTCAATGGAATATGTGTCATTAGTACCTACAAACCAACCCCATCAAACAACTCAACAATACATATGTAGATCCTACATGCAAAACCATCCAATCATGTAGAAGCATCAACATCACTCAACCATTATGCACGTACAAGAAACTTTCAAACAAAATTCATATATGTCATCATAGCCTTCACTCAAAAAGTCATATCATGGTCATCATAACCTTCACCGATGAATAAGCACACTAAGAAGACAATAGGAGTTTTATGATTGTCAGTAATGCTGCAAGTCTAACAAAAAAATCTAAAACAATTATAGTATTTTTTCATATATACCAGTCAACCTAATGCACACTAAATATGTCATATTCCATTAGACCCATCAAACAAGGACTTAGTGCCACTTAAAAATTCGTATCATTATCATCCATAAATTAAATAAGAACACCATAGGAGTTTTACAATCACTCGTCATAGTGCAAATTTGACATAAAATCTAGAACTATTATAGGATGTTATGTCATACTTGACATTAAACCTAATGCACAAGAACACAAAACACTCTCTAAAGGTTAGACGAAAATTAGTTATGTAACTTTCATACAAAACTAATTAAGACTCATCATCAGACCTTTCACATGTAATCACCATGCAAAAGATTCCATAAACACACATACCAGACATATCATCCATAAACAAACACACCAGACATATCATAGGAGCTTTGTACAACCTTCAAACAGAACCCAAACAAATCAATCACATACACAAAATTATAAAGTTTAAACAAGCTATATACAACTTAATTATGTGTTATCATATCCTAAATACAAAGGCCATTTAATCACATTGCACAATAGTGAATTTTAGTAAACATGTGATGCATGGATAAATATACATGTCAGGTTTTGACGATAAAAATACCTATATAATCATCATATACAAAAGTGAATGTCACTCAACCATAATTCATAAATAGGCACACTATGGCACACCACATAAGTTCAATTCAACCTTTAACAATCACCATAGAACTCACCAACTAGAATATATATCATTAGTACCTCTGGTAAGCATAACCCATCTAGTTAACTCCATGACAAATATTTAACTAAACCCTTAATATAAAAGTCATTCAATTGTTATACACAAGAATGAATGCCATTCAATCATGATGCATGGGCAAACAAATTACACACAACCTCACAATTTGATGCAACCTTCAAACAAAACACACTCAAATATATTTATTGTTAACCCTTATGTAAAATCCATTCAATCATCACCCAAAAATAAACAATTACACTCATAATACCACGGGGATTTGATGCAACATTGAAACAAAATCCATATAAAGTAGATAACATATATGTCATTAGTATTTTATGACATATAAAGTAGATGACATATATTGCATTAGTATTTCATGCAAAAGACATACAACTATCTGACGTATATACCATTAGAACTCAAAATAAAACCTATACAATCATAATGCACAAATGTAAATATCACTGACAATGTTACATGGTTTAAGCACAACATATTGAAGAAGTCTGATGTACACTAGCCATGATGCAAGATTAACTCCAAAACCCCATAACTCGTAAAAGTTTCAAATGTTTCTGCTAGTGTATGCTTCCAAAGAAAAGAAACGTAAAAGTTTCACTTACTAACTCCTTTACTATCAGTTATACGAGACAATTGAAAAATGAATGCATGGAAAAGATATACTATGCAGAAAACCTAGTGCAAAATATATTTTTTTGAAGGTCAGGTCAACTCCAAGTACCAAAATGCAGAAGTGATAATTTCTATTGGCATCCAATGCTTCTCTTGTATTATTCTTTTGTAATCACTGCATTATTTCAATTTTTAAAAGTACCAAAATGGAGAAGTAATAATACTAATTGTCTTCCAAAAAAATTTAACATCAAATCTTGAGATTGAAATATAGATCAGCACTATTAAATACACAAAAATTATCAATCATTGAAACTAACAACCTGTAGTTGAAAGCATCCCAAATACAAGACAATTAGTTTCCAACAACACCAGATCAAACACAAGATCCTTCATAGGTCATCATAATAGTTCTTGCAGGTTATGTGTGAAAACTACAAAGAAACAAAGCATTATGAACAAAAATAAGTCCAAAACATTATATTCATGATATTAAAAGATCACTTACATGTTTACAGGAATTGGACTACGAGTCTTCCTCCTCTCGTCCTGTGGTGTTGCATCCTCTTCTCTACCACTATTTAAAAGATGAAAACTAAATACAAGGGGGAAAAATTAAATAACATCACACAACATTAAAATGTACAGAAAAACAACACCAGATAGACACAATAGTGTGCACACTAAAACAAAGCTACAAGGAAAACAAAACCCAAAGGAAAGTTATGAAGAAAAAGACAACATTGACAAAAAGAAGTCTAAGGAACATTCACACAATGAGAAAAGGAAAGGACATTCGTAAAATGAAAAAAGGTAAGTTCTCTACAAAGAGAGAGTGATAAATATAATTCTCTTCACAATTATTTATAGCTCCTCTTAATTTTGAGTTCCTTGCTCCTAACGTCACTAGCTTTTTTTCATACTAAGCGATCTTTCTCTAACGATACATTTTTATTTCCAACGTTACAATTTTTTTTTTCTAATGGGGGTGAAGGAAGATTTTTACTCCAACAGTACAATTTCAATGATATATCTGCTATGACATTATATCAAACACTTGGCTGCCTTGTCTACTCCCCTTAAGTTTGAGTTCCTTGTTCCTAATGGCACTAGTTTTTTACACCATAAGAGGGACCTTTTTCCTAACGGAACATTTTTAAATCCAATGTTACAATTTTACTCTAAGAGGGATTTAAGGAAGATTTTTACTCCAATGGTAAGTTTGTTGCATCATTATGTCAAACACTTGGTAAGTTTCTTTGAGTGTTTTGTCGAAGTTGAGAATAGCCTGAAAGTTTGATCTGCAAAAATAGCTCTGCATTTTGTGGCTCAAGTAGGCTTGCTTTTGTTTTCTTCTAGAATTTGAACTATCGTTAGGGAATCTTTAGGGCTAGAGAATTGGCTTAAACCAGTTCAAAGAAAGCTACTTCACACTTGTCCAGAAGTGATTTAGCTATTTTTAGCACATGTTTTCCATTTGCTTGAGCTACAAAATGCTTGAGCTAAAAAATGAAAGTTGTTTTAGCACCACAATGTCCACTTTTGAGAAGCTTTTCAAATCCCTAATTTTCCTCTCCGCTGTGAATCTTTGATGCCATGAAGTGAAGGTAGAAAACTCCGACTAGGGTTTCATCTGGTCAAATTTAAATGAAATTGCCCTCTTTCTACCATCACGTCAAATTAGCAATATTGCCATTTGAAAGTTTCCAAGTAATTAGGGTTTTGAGTGCAGGGGAAGTCGTCATTCGGAAGTTGATCATGCTGCCTATTGCCCTTCTCCTCCATGACAAAGGTCTTCCAATTTTTTGTTGGAGAGAATTTAGCTATCCACACAGTTTTCCATTAAATTGATTGTATTTCTTAAATGCAAGTAGTTCAAGTGTTCTCATACAAATTTCTAATTTCAGAAAAAAAAAAAGATAAATTAAAATTTTTATGTCCCATTCAACGGGTTTTTAGTTGGAGAAGGTAGTTTTTAGTTTTCCATCAAATTGAATTTATTTCTTATTATCTTTTTATTTAAATGTAAGTAATTCAAGTAGTTCAAGTGTTCTATGTAAAAAATTTCCATGCAAATTTTTAATTTGAAGAAAAAGATAAATTGGAATCTATCTTATTTCAGTTGAGCAACTATTGTTTACAAATTATAAATAATGTGCCTAGTGTCCCATAGAAGGAGGTGTTTATACAGCCATCAAAATATATTTTTTTTAAACTCTCATTGGTAAGATTTATATTATGATGGCTAGATAAATGTTAGCCCCATGGAAGGGGGCTTCCTAAAAAATAGAGTTGGAGTTGCTTGCTACTTTTTAGGAATATTTTAAAGGTGGCGGTCCCATGACTTGTAGTCTAGTTCAACTTAAAAATTTAAGCATTGACATTTAAGAAAGTTAGTGGTCTCATGAATACAATACATAAAAATCCTAAGCTCGTGGGACAATTTCTAGCCCCATGCGTATTTCACTTGCCTAAATTTGCAATGCTAAAAGGTAGGAGCTCCTATTTTGAAGGAGAAACATCTAAATAATTTTGCATCCAAACAAAATTTTGTTCATGAGACCACCCTCTTTCTAAAAAAATAGAGCATGTGACCCCCGCCCAAGCTATGGAGAAAAAGGGAGGAGGGGGGGGAGTGGCTAGACATAAGCAACAACTACATATTGAGAAAAGTGACACGTGTCTTCACTATTTTCTTCTTCTCCTTTTTTAATTTTCCCATAAAATTTCTTCCAAATTTTGTTTGCAATAATATTATTCAAAATCTCATTTTAAAAAACTATTTAAAAGTAGTGCTTTAAAATAAGCAACAATTTTTACTTCCATGGGGCCACTAGCTCTATAAATTACTACTAAAAATGTTGAGCAATGGTTGCTAACCAAAATAAGCTTAGTTGTTGCATGTGGACCCACTCTTAGTTTTTAGATGGATGGAGGGATGGAGGATGACTTTTAAATGTGAATTCTCTATATTAATATAGTTAATTAGAGGAAAAAGTAAAATCCCATTTGGTGGAATAAGTTAATATAGTACCATGACCAGCCCCTTGTTATTGCATTTCCTAGTCAGGTTCATTACCTTTTCCAAAAGGAAGTTAAAATAATTTGGTGGAATGTGGGATTTCAACATTTTAGACTGGCTATCTTGGGAATAGTCTAAAAGCAATTTTTAGTTAAACTTCAAGCTCAAAAGGTTTTGATATTTGAGATCTTCATAGTGTCATTGGATCTAGTTATGAAACATTTTACCCCTTTACAATGTAATTTTTGTAAGGATTCAATGTGGATTTCCAAATTTCCTTTCCATCGCTTCCCTCTCGACAAAATTTATTTAAGCACCCTTCCCAACATGACTTTAAATCCAAGGTTGAGTAAAAAATAGAAATGTAGACTGCATGAAAAGACATGAAGGAGGTTGATTGTATAAATATGGAGGTCTTGTGTTGAAACTAATGCACAAATGTTGGCTTGGAATATCCTACATTTCAAACTACCTATTGGAGATAGGTTGAAATGTATGAAATTTCAACCCCTCACTTGTCCATTTTTCCAGCACAATGAGGGCTTAAAGTATATTGTTTAGGAGTATTCATTTTCCAAAATGAAATGAAAGGTTGTATTTATTTACTTCCCTATAATATTTGAGTATGGATTGGGCTAGAAAGCTATTATTTCAAGGCTTGGCATTCAGGATAATGTTGTTGCTAATACTATAAAACACTCTATTTCGCTGAATATTTGGAAATCCAAGTGTATGGTTTTTTTATCTAATCAATTGGTTCACTAGAAGATAGAAATGCTTAAGTTTTACTCAAACATCTTGTTTCAAGTTCTCTCACTATGTTTTCAAATGTAAGAATTCTCCAAGGAGAAAGCCAAGATCATAAATTTGCCAGACTTTAGATCAAACTTCAACTTCTCAAAAATCATAGAAAAGACTTCTTTTGTTCTAGCCAATTACAATATTGCTTAAAATTTAGGTTGTAAGAAACTTTTGTTTTATGTAATGTTGTTGTTAAATGACTCTTTCAAGCTACTATTAAAATGTTACAAATTGTGTTGTGTTCACTATTTGAGATTCTATTTAATAGTTTCCTTTCTATTTTGATGTAATTTATGTTATTTTTGTTCAGTTCCCGATGGTAGACTGTGATGCTCTCCCTTGTATTATTACTTTGTAATATTTGCATTATTTCAATAAAAAAAGAATGAAAGATAAAAATGAGAATGGTGACTTATGGCTTTTTGGTGTCAATGGCATAGATGGGACACGATTCCTTTTTTTTTAATGGTTGTAATGTAGCTTGCTAAAATTTGAATTGTAAAGTGGTGCTAATAGGAATGGGTTTTGGAGGAACGAAAACTAGGCCCTTTTCAAAAGGATATTATCACGCCCAATGTGGTTTGTGAAGGTGGTTTTTTTTTAAATGACCCATGGATGATGGGCATGATTGGATTCTATGTGTGCAATTCGAATACAATTTAAATCTATTAATGTGTTTTCCAATAAACACCCTTATATGGATTAGGTTGTATAATTTTCCTAAAAAAATACATTAGGATTCAAATATTTTTAGGAAGATACTAATTATATGAAATTCTTAATATAATTGTAAAAATATTACAAAATCAAATAGAGATAGCATGAAATTAAATCAATAATAAAAAAAATGGAATAGAAGAACAAAATTAAAACATATTATTTAGATGAAAAAACCCTTATGTGAAAAAAAAATACACTAACATGAATTATGTTTTATTTATACCTCCATAACCCCTTGTTTACATATCATTTTCACCCTCTAAATGAGGCATCCAAGTTGGTTATCATATCCAAACAACCAAGATAATGTTACACTAGGCGGTAACATGAATACAACATTGAATCCTTTCACAAAGAATGACCTAGTCAAAGCTACATAGTTACAATTAAACTTTAGAAAATTTGTATGTCATAACCACATGCTTGATATCAACCTAAAATCGTACTCTTACACTTAGACAAGTTAGAGGTAATGGTTCACTAATATTTCAAAAAGGCTTGATATGAAATTTATGTTCTACATACGATCAAGTCCAATAACTTTTTATATGAAATTAAAGTTCTCTCACAATTCTTGGACTTTCAAGATATTACACTTTAAAATGAAAAATATGTGGTTCATGGACCTGTATTTTATGAGGTTAGTTTAGAATTGGTGGTCCTTTACTCTAGAGTTTAATGAAACTAAATAATTTGTAATTTTTTAGAAAGCTAGCTCTGTCAAAGCCTAATTCAGGGTATGGAATAAGATGCATTTCAAGAACATATTCAAAAAAAGGAAAGACATAAGATGGAATTAGATATCCTCAATGAGTTAATCATAAGGCTACGTATCTTTTAAAATAAAGGGATCATATGTAAAATTGTTATTAAGGTACGACATATTTTTGAGAAAGAAAACTATAGTGAGATTCTATTTCTATAAGCTATATGATTGGACATATAACTAGTTTTCCTCCCCAATACTTGTATCTTTATTTAATGGTGATAATTATGGGTTCTTTGACTCATGTGAAGGGCTTAAGAAGTGTTATCCTTCTTTCCCCTTTCTTTTTCATATGCATGGCTCAATTATTAGCTAACACATTTATTTGCCAAGGTAGTGTTTAGTTTTCATAAATTGATTTTATTTCTTATAAGTTTTTGGATGGATGGAGGGGTTGAGGGTGAGGATGGATTTTAAATGTGAAGGATCTATATTAATGTAGTTAATTAGAAGAAAAAGTAAAATTCCAACAAATATTAGGATATTGTGCAAAGTAAGAATGAAAGACAAAAATGAGAATGGTGGCCTATAGCTACTTAGTGTCAATGACATGGATGAGACAAAATTCTTTATTTTTAAAAATTGAATTCTAAAGTGGTGATAAGAGAAACAATAGGTTTTGGAGGTGAAAATTGTGCCTTTGTTAGAAATGATATTACCCTGTAGAATGTGGTTCATGCATGGAGATATTTTTTTTAAATGACCTATGGATGATAGGCATGATTGGATTCTATGTGCGTAATTAGAACCCAATTTCAATCTATTAATGTATTTTCCAATAAACACTCCTATGTTGATTAAGCTGTATAATTTTCCTACAAAAAAACATTGGGATTCATATATTATTAGGAATACTTGTAATTGTTAGAAATGAAGGGAACTACTTTATATAAAAATCTTAATATAATTGTAAAAATTTATATTCAAGATGGTATGAAATTAAATTGAGAATGTAAAAAAAATACACTAAAAGAACAAAAATAAAAAATATTGTTTACATGGAGAAATCCTTACATGAATAAAAAGCACCAAGATGAATTGTGTTACATTTATACCACCATAACCCCCTGTTTACATGTCATTCTCACCCTCTAAACATGGCATCCAAGTTGGTTATCATATCTCTTACTTGGGATAATCCAAGAATATAAAGCATTAAATAATGTAGGTTGTAATCTATTAATACTCACCTCACTAATGCAGGAGTATATCGCTTTCTCTCAATTTTAGTTTCACATTTTGGTTTTCCTTGTTTTATTTTGTTGGTTTCTATTATCTCTTGTATCGTTTTAAATTATTTTTCATTTAATTATTCAAATTTTCTACTAATACTGTGACAACAAAATGTATTTGTTGGATTTAGACTGCCTGAACAAGAAGATAGATAGATCATTAGTATTTTAAAAACCACTGCCAGTTACAAGTGAGATCTTGGTAGTGGAATGGATTTATTTTCTTGATCGATTTATATAAGGAAAAATTGGTTTCCTTTGTGGGGCATTGGTTGGAGA
Source organism: Chamaecyparis obtusa (assembly GCA_027943335.1). Classification (NCBI taxonomy): domain Eukaryota; kingdom Viridiplantae; phylum Streptophyta; class Pinopsida; order Cupressales; family Cupressaceae; genus Chamaecyparis; species Chamaecyparis obtusa. Next base: position 18,061 of record BSBK01005290.1, read on the forward strand.
AGGAATACATTGTTAATATCATAGTTGTAGTGAGAGGAATGATGTTTTGAGTCTATTAGATTGTGTGTAATAAGTTTGATTCCTTGAGAATTGAAGTTGTTGTATAAACCCCAATGTATCACAACTTGATGAATAGATCCACTTGATTTTGAAAATAAGGACCAACTTCAAAGGCCTTATTATGATCTACCAAACAAGAGAAAACCATTGTGAAGTAGCCATTGGCTGATATCATGATCTCTGAAGTAGTCATTGGCTTTGATAAATCAATATCACAATACAAACTGAGTAATCAAGACTATGGAGTTGTCATGTGTATCAGAAACTAAACATAATTTTATCATTTAATCACATCAAAAAGAAATTATTTAATAGAGAAGGGGTTTCATAAAATAATCAATCAATGGAAATTGATGTATTCTAAGGAAATCAATAAATGAAAGAAAATGACTAAAGAAAAAATGTGATAAGCAAGATCAGTGCCAGATAGCATATGACAATACTCAAATCTAGCATCAAGGCCCTTGCTAAAAAAGAATTTAGGGTCTATCATATAATAAGTCAGGCTTGGACCTGAAGCTCGTCGTAAAATAATCATGAGACTCATACAAGGGGCTTCTTCAAAATAATCCCTCCACTGAAACGTAAAATAGTTATGAATGGGAAAATTTGTAATATACAGAAAAATATTTCATAAGATCATCATAGAATATATGCAAATGACTTCAGAAAATATCATTAGACAAAAATAGTGCCAAAGTGCATATAAAAGTAACATCTATAGAAGGCCCTTACTATACAATAAGGTCCCATGGTTAAATGAGTCCCTTGGTCTATTAGAAACCAAATATATATTAATTGGTCAGAAGGATATTGAGCACAAAATACCCAGAAATGACTTGCTTATGCACAAAACATAACAATAATCAAAGAGGTTTACAAAGTAGAAGCAAAATTATAGCTTAATATAAATTCAAACTACTTACCCAAAATAGTTTTGATTGGATTTTTGGCCTGCGTTATATTGCACATAATTGAGTTCTTTTGCCCTTCCCCTGTTCGCCACACCATCCTCAACCTCAAATAAAATACAACAAATTGAAACATAAATGCAAACATAAAACTTAGAAGATGAAAGAACACAAAAAATCAGGAAAAGCAGAAGGAAAAATGAAGGAAAGGCATGGCCATGCCAAAGGAAATGAAAAAGAGAAAACCCAAAGTCACAAGAAAAGAAAAACCAAAAATAAAAATAAAAATGATAGAATGACGTCTATATTTATGTTGATCAAATCAACTGTGGTCTTATGGAAAAAAATAAAAATAAAAAAATCAACTGCTAAAAAAGGAAAAAGCAAAAAATCAATTGCTAAAAAAAGGAAAAAATCAACTTAAAATGTAAAAAACTCAACTCCGTAAAAGGAAAGTAACAACATAAAAAGAAAAAAAATGTAACTGAAGGAAAAAGCATAACTGATGAAAAAAGTAGGAAACAACTAAAGAAATAGAAATGTAGCATCAAAAAGCAATAAAAGCTACTCTCTTCCAATGCAAAATTTGCTCTACTTTCGGTAATAGGTAGAATGGTTGTCCAAAAATGTGTTATTTTGTTGTCTTTTTTTAATTTAGTAGTATTTGTTTAATCTAGTTAAAAATATAAATATTTTTAAGAATTGTTCAATGTAATATTTATTTAATTTTTTAAAATATATTAAATATTTTATATTTAATATCATTAATTTTTAAATAATTTTAGTTTTGAATAAAATTTAATAGTATTTTATTGTATAATTAATAATAAGTAGTATTATTTGAATTGGACATTCAATCTTATCTTCTTTAGCTTTCTATTGTACTTTCTTTTGTTGGATTATCTGAAAAGTTGATCCAAAACCTAAACACAATCTAAACTACGAACATTGAAACCAATCATATGAGCATATTAGTAAACTATTAAATAATTATTTGAAATATAAATAGTGTAAAATTAAATTTATTAGATAAAAAATAGGAGTTATGGTTCCATCTTATTTGTAACATTTTAGTATATGTTCATGTTTAAAATTGGCTCTTTCATAAAGCATTTCAAACTAATTAGGAATTTTACATTTAACAATAGATGTGCTTCATAAGCATCAAACTTATACTACATTTTGAATGGATAATTTTGGGAGCATTTGTCTAGTTGATGATGTTCAAAAAACCCAAAGTCGATCAGATTACCTTATTCAAGAAAGTTCACTAATATTAAAAAAATCACTTCCATCAGTCATAATTTGGAATTAAATAAGGATAGTCAAAAAATAGACTAAAAGTAGACTAGCATGTATATATATATATATATATATACACACACACACAGAGATATCCGTCTTGAGTCATCTATTCAACTTGAATGTGAAAATTTCATTAAAAATAAGGTGCCTAATCCTAAAATTCACAGATAAAATTTAAATGTAATTATATTATTCAATATAATATTATATTGATAGACATTTATTTTAATAGAATAATATTATTATATTCTAAGTTTTAATTATATTAAGAGTTGGGATTAGGGTTAGGTTTGGGTTGGGGTTAGGCTTGAGGTTAGGATTAGAATTTACATCATTATTAGGATTAGAGTTAGGGTTAGAGCTATGATTGTAGTTAAGGTTGGGGTTAGGTTCATAGCTAAGATTAGGGTTAGAGATTATGATTAAGTATGTAGTTAGGGTTAGGGTTTACATCATTGTTATGTTTAGGGTCTACATTATGGTTAGCTTTATTTTTAGTGTTAGGTTTAGGATTATGGTTAGGGTTTACATCATGGTTAGGGTTAGGGTTAGGATTAGGCTTAGGCTTTATGGTTAGGGTTACAAATAAGTTGGGGTTAGGGTTAAGGTAAGGATTAGGGCTATGCTTAGGATTAGGTTTTGGATTAGAGATATATAGTTAGGATTATTGGTTAGGGTTAGTGTTATGCCAAGGATTAATTTTTGGGTTAAGATTATAGTTGGGATTATTTGTTAGGGTTAGGATTATACTTATGGTTAGAATTATAGTTAGGGTTAGGGTCAAGTTTTGGGAATATAGTCTAGATTCTTGCTAAGGTTGGGATTAGGATTATGATTGTTCTTAGCATTAGGTTTTGAGTTAGAGGAATATAGTTAGGATTGTTGGTTAGGGATAGGGTTATGCTTAGGATTATGTTTTAGATTAGGATTATAATTAGAATTATTAGTTGGAGTTAAGGTTAAGTGTTATCTCTATTTGAGCATTAAATGTTGCCATTAGTGTCAATTAGATTAGTCAGTAATCCAAGCTGATCAGTCAATAAAAGATGGATTAAGAAGATATAGAAGCTAGTCGGTTGGACTTACAAAGCATTCATACCGAGTAGTCACAAGGAAAAACCAAAAGTCAAATGGATACAGGTTTAACCGAGTATGTTTACTGAGCATTAGAGTATATCGATCACCGAGTTATTAAACACTAAGCATTCTACACACCGAGCATCAAATTATTCACCAAATAGAGAAGGCAGTGTTTACCGATTTGTTTAGGAAACAACATGGCAATTAGTAAAGGTACATATCTCTATGAAAATAGTTTACATAGATCTATAAATGTTTTACCAAGATTGAGGCACATTTATTATGGATGTAAGATCATTAATTATTGTGATGATTCCTATGTAATTATTAGATCTAATTTATTTTTGTACACCATAGATCTTAGGTTTTCTAAGATGTTGTAAACCTAATTAGGTCAAAGCAATTTTATATATAATTGATTGATGTCATTTTAACATAACAAGGAAGGAGATCATGAAGAAGTAGCCTCCTATAGGACATTAGAATTCAGACAAGGGTTTGCATGAATGAGTAGATATCAGAAATAGTATTCAATTTATCAGAAACATACAAGGCTATCAAGCAGAACAAAGAGCAGTATACTACACATCAAGGTGAAATTTATTCATTGTATCATAGATCTAATTCATACAAGTTGAAGTTATCATTTATAGATATTTTCTATTATCTTCTAACCATTATAACAGGATTATAAATCTCCCAACATAGTAGACTTAACAGTCTATTGTAAATCTCTTAACCAAGTGCATACTTATTTGGTGTTGCTAAAATCCTTTCATGGGGTAGATCTAATTGATCTCATTAGTACTCCTAACAGGATAAGATCACTATAAGTGATCACACTTGTAGCCTTAACTGACATACTTTATTTATTGCAGTAGTGACGAATTCATGGGTGTCATCCCCACCACATTTTTTACCTTCTAACAAGGGTTTATGTGTAACCAAAATACTTGTCATGTGTTACATTTCATGAAAGATTTATTGTTTTTTTTCATGCACTTTACATTTACAAGGTTATTTGAATGTATGTTGTAAACAATGAAATCATATGGTTAGATAAACACTACTATTGCAGATTGTTCATTCAGAAAAAGTTTTGAGGGTACTGATTCACCCCTTCCCTCTCAGTACTATATCTTTCCTATCCCAATATTAAGACATTAGAATTAGGGTTATGTTTAGAATTAGGTTTAGGGTTAGGATTATTGGTTAGGTATCTAATTTAGGTTAGGGTTATACTTATGCTTGGTATACCCTAATATAAAATTAAATCTAACTCTAATTGAATCCTACCAAAAACCTTGTTTAAACCCTAATATAATATTAATTGTAACTCTAATTAATGCCTATTCCTTATTTAAACTCTAATCTAATGTTAACCCTAAACTTGTTCTTGTCTTTTTTTATAATTCTAACTCTAATCTTTATCCTAATCTAACATTAAAGCTAACCCTAATTAAACCCTAATATTACTCCAATTAAACCTCAATTCTAATTTTAGCCCTAACTGTAATTTATCCCTAATTATAACCTAGCTATTTTAATTATGACCATAATTTAACCCTTACAGTTACCATAACTTAATATTTTCTTACAACACTAATTTTACCCTAGTTGGGCTAACTATAATTTATCCCTAATTATAACCCTATTTTAATTATGACCATAATTTAACCCTTATAGTTACCATAACTTAATATTTTCTTATAACACTAATTTTACCCTAGTCATAATTATATCTTTAGGGTTATAGAAAAATTAAGATGAACCTTAAGTTTACCCTAAGCCTAATTTCAACATAACCTTGCTCATATCTTTGATTCTGATTTTAGACCTAATTACATTATAAGAGTAATCATATCTTTTTTAAACCCTAATCTAACATTGACCTAATCCCATTTAAATCCTAACCATAATTTGACCCTAGCCCATATCACAATCCATTTTCTAATTCAAATTTTAACCCAAACCCTATTTTTGTCTTTCAATAAGTGAATTGTTATGAAAAAATTTACTAATCTCGTCATTCTGATTTAGTTTTTCAAAATGTGTTAATATTTAAGCAAATATTTTTTATTTTAAATAAATACAAATACAACAAAAACTAGATTTTAATTCATTTTACCTTGACTTTGAAGAATTATTATATAGTGTTTGGACTTTGATTATATGTATAACAAATTAGAGCTAAATATGTACTTCACATTGGTATAAATGCCCATGCATTTTATCTTACAATTGTATCTTATATCAAAATAAGATAATTTAATTATTTTCATCTTCACTTTCTATTTTCTTTACACTATAAATGTATGGGCAAGTTATAATTAATTGTAATATATTATTAGAAAACATATATTTTAAGAGGCCCAAACCCTTTTACAATGAGAATCAAAACATCATTAAAAAATCCAAAGGACTAACAACATATAGCTATCAAATTTTAAAAATCATAACTCGTTAAAGGGTCCTTAAGGGTTGATCTTGCAAAATCAAGAAGAGATGAGGTGAGATGGGAAGCAATAGAAGAGGGATGGATCAAAGAAAACTTGTATGGAGTAGTGAAAGGTAATTCAAGATCATCTCATGTTGTTGTGTAGCTAGGGATTCTAATTTTAATATTATTTACACTAAGTACAAAAAGTTGGTGGACGAGACCAACAATGATGTTGAGGCTCAGACTGCACTGGTGGGGGTGGAGTTGGCACATAGGCTATAGATGGACAAATTACATTTGGTAAGTGACTCTAAAAACATTATGAATGCCATTGTGTGAGGTAAATCTTCCGCATGGAGACTAAAAAAAGTTATCTCAATTATCAAGAGGAAATCACTCTCATTTAATTTTTCCAAATGCACATTATTGTGGGTGAAGAGAGAGGTAGGTGGTCTAAGAGGAGTAGTGATCAGAGAGGTACCATGGAAACAATTTTTTCCTTTGATACTACAAAACAAAAAATTGCGTTGAAGGGGTTGATGAAAAAGGAAAGATTGAAATATATTTTCACCTTCAATGACCCCTATTTTCTTGATATGCTCAAAGGTTTTTTGGGCATTGAGTATGTGGTTTCAAATTTTTGATGGCATACCAACACAAATATTGTAGACTTATTTTGTTCATGGGGATTGCACTTTGGGATGAAGGGTGAGGTGAAGAAAATCATGGAGAGATGTGTGCGCCCAAAGTGGAGAGTGGGTTTGGATCAAATATTACAATGTGCTATACCTAGACAAGGTTTTGTGACCACACAAGGTGACTAGTTTGGTTTTCCTGGGGTTCCTCTATTGGTACATCCTTTCTTGATGCACGGAGCCCTGGGGAATATCCCCCAAAAGAGGGTGGATGCCCATAAATATTGGGCTTTATTGGTAGACTTCATGCATGATTAAGAGCTGGAACTAGTGTTTGGGACTCCCAAAAGCTAGATGGATCCTTCCCTACTCATACTAAAGCTGATAGGGACATTTTTGGACATGGAGGCTCAGAGGAGGGAAAGAAGAAAGAGTGTACAAGGTCAAGGTCATGGTGCTAGCAGTGATCATGGGTGTAGCCATGAAGGGGGATTCCCTAAAAGAGGTTACAAAGGTTCTTGAGATCATGCTACATGAAGAGGATGCAACCAAAATTGTGTGTGTGTGTGTGTGTGTGTGTGTGTGTGAGAGAGAGAGAGAGAGAGAGAGAGAGAGAGAGAGAGAGAGAGAAATTAGGGAAAAATAGATGGTGGTGGTGATGGGGGAATGAAGAAGGGAGGATGGAGAGAGATAGGGGTTGATTTGGTGAAAACTTGGCAATCAAGTATCTTGGATAAGTATGCATGGTGAAGACCTCAAAGTAGATATCACACATAATGTACCATACTATTATATATCAAAATCCTACATCCCCCCACATCAACCCATTCACATCAAACTCGTCCATAAATTTTCACCAAAAACCCCCATCATATACCCATATTCCATGGGTACTCCATAATCACACATACACATTCATCCTACTATCGTAATGTATGATCTTGGTACATCCTGAGTTGTATATATATTCACCTCTTAGTTGTATATATTGGTCCCTCATCTTTTATAAATTGGCCTTTCATTTTGTACATATCGGTGCTTCAATTATATGTATCAGTTCCTCAACTTGTATAAATTGGCCTTTCATATTTTACATATCATTGCTTCAGTTGTATATATTGATCCCCCTATTGTATGCTAGTGTTATTTATGTACTTTTTTTGATCTCATAGTCCCAAAATCTTGTGTCATCCTTTTTCACTCCACACCATCAACATGATCAAGACCCATCATTAGTTTCCATCACCCAACATCACTTCCACATCACCTTAGTTAGTTTCACATCACCCCATCACAATTCACCCTCATCCTAGAATACTAAGATTAACATCGATAAACTATGCTTTTTATAGACATAGTGATCAATAGAGATTTCAGAAATCAACATCAAGATCAAGTTTTTGAGGTATTTTTCCTTTCACATCTATTTATAGAGAATGAGCATTTGACACTTAAACAATATTTTCAATTCAGGATGCATCCCTCCTACATTGTCTTATCAAATCTTCCATCCCCCATTCCCATTCATTGCAAGAATTATGGACTGAATGATTGCTTGGTTAGGAGGCCTGTTTTAATTATATCTTTGTATTTTTATGAAACCTACTCATGATTACCTTGATCTTTAATATCTTGGTATATTTTGAATGGTGTCGATGGAATGCATGTTGTTTGTAGTATGATCTATTTATTGGTACTTTAGTGCACTTTTTTTGGTTACAGTTATGGTTATGCATTCCTTACTAAGGGTGGGTCCCATGCACTTACACCAAGTCCCTCAAAAGGCTTAGGTGTACTAGGCCTCCCTATGAGTGTCACTTCATTAGTTCCATCATGGTTGTTAACCTACATCTATGCTCCTAAATCTACCTCTTTTGTTTGAGAGCCTAGTTCACGCAAAGGAACAATGTCATCTATGTTTTTTAAGACATGGTGCATACCTCCTCTTAAAAAATCAAACTAGGTTTTGTTCTCTAACATTAACACAATACTTGTTAGTTAGGGTATATTTATTATATTTATTTTTGCACTGATCAATTTTAATTTTGGCAAGGTTTATGTTTATTCACTATCTCCCCCATCCTAGCTAGCTAATTGTCCTCCCCAGTTATGTTAATACACACAAAATTATGTCTCATTTAGAAGTCTTCAACTATTTTCATTTTTAATTGCATTAGTTTCATATCCATTAGGTTCATTTTTTAATTTCATTAGTTACATATCCATTAGGTTCATTTGTTAGTTGTATTAGTTAAATATCCATTACTTTCATTTGTTAATTGTATTAGTTACATACTTATTAGGTACATTATTAATTAGTTTCATGTCCATTAGGTTCATTTGTTAAGTTGCATTAGTTTCTTAATTTTTAAATCATTTAGGTCCATTAGTGTATTTCATTATATCATGTCATTTAGGTTTATTGTCCATTATATTGCAACCATTCTATTCACATTTATTATTATCTATCCACCTAAGTAGTTTCATCATTAGTTATTATTAAGTTCATTAGGTCCATATTCATTTACCAAACCAAATCCATTTTATTATATATCACATTCATTTATTATCCATTAAACCATTAAAATCACTTATTTATTAAAACATTTGTATTAATCATTAAAAACCCATTTTATCTATAAACACATATATATCATCCATCTATCCACATAAACATAAGTACATATAAACCATATAAGAATCCATATGCATTTAACATTACTATAAATCCCATAAATATCATCCTTGTATCAAAATAAATCTATCCTATATCCATATCCACATATATACATCATAAATAAATCATGTATACATCACATATCCATCACATCACATCATACATAAATCACATGTACAAAATTCACATCCATCTACCTCACAAATTGTTAGAACCACTATATATAGTATAACTCACAAATAGCACACAATTCTACATCAAAAGAGACATTCACACAATCGTAACAATTATATAGAGTCATAAATACTTCCATAATCAATATAAACAACCATCTCATAGGACTAAATTGGTGTCATCATATAGACCATAAAATAATAAGATTCCATAGTTCATAAGTCCATAAAATTTCATCATAAAATCAATAAATGTACATCGATTGTCCATCACATGGCACAGTAAAAATATACATCTTAAATATGCATAAAGTACATGTACCTAGGTGTCAATGTATATCTAGTCTCGTATCATAGTTAAAATTATCAAAAAATTATATGAATATAACTGGAATCCCCCTATGTCTCCACCTTTGTTCGTAGGTGGTCTCATACCTACAAATCCCTGAGATGTGCCCCTAGTGTCCTGAATCTATGTCCTCTCAAAGTAGGTTGGAGCCCATTATCCCTTTGGTATAACCTCATAGTATAGCATGTAGTAGTGTTCAGCTTCCCTCACAATCTGAACCTCCCTCCTATGCTCCAAAAAGGAATCTATCAAAACCTATCCCATCCCCCCTACTATGGCATCTTGATAGGTGATCTCTTGATTTTTCATGGTTTGGTGCCTCAAGAATTGGGAATGCTAACTGCTCTATGCATACTGGAAGTTTCACATAATAGCTTGTCAAGCAGGCACTATGATACATTTTGTATATTAGATGTACTCTCCAACTGCTCTGATCTAGAAGTCCTAGATCTATCATTGAACAGTTTCAATAGAACTTTGTTAAGGGGGATATGAAGCCTATCTCCTAGGTTATCAATTCTTCATTTGGGTAGCAACAACATCATCGGTAATATACCTGAAGCATTGGCAACCTTATGGGAATAATCATCCTTTCTCTCTACAATAATAGTATTATTGGGAAAATCACGAGTGGATTAGGAAATCTGACCAATTTGCAATGGTTGGAGTTCAACTCTAATAAATTGCAAGGAAATATTCCTTTAGATTTTCAAATGCTGGTAGATCTAGATTGTCTAGGGCTTTAGCTAAATCATATCTTTGGAGATGTTTCTTTGTATCTGGGTGCTCTGCAACAACTGAGGTGACTTGGCTTAAGTCACAATGAGCTCACGGGAAGGATACCTGATATCATTGGTCAATGTTTCCACCTAGAGAGCATTGACCTCTCATATAACAACCTTACTAGAAATATCCCCATGGACATTTGAAGCCTCCATTTGTTGACTTTCTATCTCAATCTTTCACACAATTCACTAACAAGAAGATTGCCCTCACTAAGAGCAATGCAACATGTTCAAGCCATAGACATATATGCTAATAAACTCCCAAGATCTATCCTTGGTGATATTGGCAGTTGCATGGAATTGCAATACCTAAACCTTGCAAAAGATAAGTTGGAGGGAATAGTGCCAATATCAATTGGGAAGTTTAAGAGCCTTGAAAGTATTGATTTGTCTTTCAATGAGTTGTATGGGTTAGTGCTAACCTCTGATTTTGTAAGGAACAAGGAAGTTGGGATTGGTTAGGTTAGGGGTTAAAGCTAGGATTCATGTGCTCAAATTTGATTAAATTCTTTATTTAATTCCAAAATAGGAGGAAAAGGGAATTTGTGAATTAATTTAAATAGATGAACATATTTATTTAAATTAATAGAGGAAGGGGATTTTAATTAATTATCAGACTATGGATTTTCATTTAGATAATTAATAGGACTAGAGTTAAATAATTAAATTACTTACTAGGGGATGGAATTAATTAAATAATTAATATTTAATTAATCAGCGCCCTAGGAGAGAGATAAATAAGATTACTTAATTGTGTAATCAGATTTAGGTTTCTACAATAAGAATCCAAATACAATAAAGGTCGTCGACCTACTTTTCATGCATCGAACATCATGATAGTACAACATACATCAATGTATATACATCAAATACAAGACCATGAAGGTCATCATGGAACATAGTACCAAAATACCATCAAAAAAATGTCCATCTGCAAATCCATGTCTCCTAAGCCATCTGATGTTAGTCCATCTATAAATCTCAAGACAGAAGTGTGGCTTAGGCACTTTTTCTACCCAACCACAGAGTGGTTAGCTCCCTCGGGGCTCATTCAGACATGAGAGTGTATGAACCTTGCCCAAGAAACCTAGAAACTTGGAACTGTTGGATTAGATGGATCTGGAATAGCTGTGAAACTAAATACTTTACACATATGTCTAAGTAGAAATAATCACATATGTGGTAGAGAGATGAAACATAAACCAACACATTTAAGAAAATATGTGAAATATAACTTTGGCCAAAGCAAATAGGTACCAAACTTCTACTGGTAGATGGAAAGAAAAGAAGCATCAATATCTATCCTTCTTTGATTTTCCCATGTTCAACACCTTTCCATATACTAAGATATTCAAATTGCAAAATGAAAAAAATAACACTATTTTAAATATTATAGAATTAATTTAAAATCATTATGTTAGTTCACATATGTCAAACAAAATACACTTGTTTCATCTATAGTACATTGTATAAAATATTTCACATTATATTCAAAATAGGAGAATTCAACACAAACTACACACATTGAAAACATATCAAATACTTAGTTCTGGAACAACTCATGTTGTTTAAAATTATATTGTTCAAACCCATGAAAAGTAAAGTCATGTAGCATTAAATAGATTTTTTATCCCAAGTCTTTTTTTCTTCTTGAACTGTGTTTTATTTTGGTTCCCGATTCCTATAATAATCTAATCTGGAATTTATCAACAATTCAAAGAAGATAAAGAAAATTTAGTTTTATCACCATTGAGATAATGAAAAGAGAACCTATAGGTTTGGTGTGAAATACTACAAAGCCTTGTATACACACATTGATAGTAAAAGAAAAAAAAAGTGCTACTCTTTGGTTTAAAATTGCATTTAAGAAAATTAGAACCAATTTACAAAATAAAAAGAATGTATTTTGAAATTATTACCAATAAATCTAGAAGAAACAACTTGAACTTAGTCTAATAAAGTTCATGATTTATATATATTGTGCTCATTTTTACTTTTCCCAATGATATGAACAATTTTTTTTATATCCAAAAGAAAAGAGATTTTCATGTTTATACAGTTTGCACGTCTCAGACAAATTGATAGCTAAATCCAAACTAATACTTTTTATTGTTAAAACACAAATGTGGAAGATCGAAAGAGGGAAATTATAATTCATGATTTAATACCAAAAGAGAACATTACTATAGTCTACATTGTTCCTTGTATCTGCTAGACCGGGAACATTTGGAGAGTAGAATGATACTTATAGTTAAAGCTTAGCCAGCAAAAGGAAATCATATAAGATTTTATCATATTTGGAAGACATATTTCATTTTCTAATTCAAACAAAGACGTCTTGGCCTCCAGGGAAAGCACTTAATTTCTCAGCAATCAAACAATTTTTTTTAAATATAACCTTAAATCAAATCGCTACATTTGGTGCCCCTATGGTTAAGACTGGAGAAGACTATCAATTTGTTGAAAGATGTGAAAATTATCACAAAGAGGATTTCAGAACTACAACTAAAAAAAATATGATTAACAACTTATTCAAGATAAAATGTAAAAAGTTCAATTAATTCAGATACCAATTTTCGTTGTTTTATAAAATGACATTTTAAATAATCCATGCATTCACTGTTTCAAATGGAAAAAATCCAAAACACAGAAAAAATCTTTTGAATTTTAAAATCTCCCAATCTACGTAAAAATGATACACCCTCACTACCAAACTAGGTAAATATAAAAAGATAGGAGCTCAATAATTCCAATTTTATTAAAATAAAAATGATGATTCTAAAAGGTTAAGCACACTTATCACTGCTAATGTTTCTTTTATATGCACATTGTTTCTAAGAAATTCATTGTTCATATACACCATTTTTTTAACTATCATGATCAACACAACTTGTATCATTGTTTAATGGAAATTGTCATTTTCAATACCAAATAATCTATCATGTGCCACTAGTTTTAAAGCAAATTTTTTATTTAAAAATAAAATATTTAAATATATATTTTTCCCAACAAGCCCAACTCACAACTTACAAGGGAGCAAAATAAAGTTCCTTAACCATCATTCCAACTCTAATTAATTGTTACTAGTCAAACCATTAAGAAAGAAAAGAAACTAAATTTTAATGCTAAAATCTGAAGACAATTTTTCCATGCAAGATTTTACAAAATAGCTTCCTTGCTCCAACATAGTGCAAACCTTCAACCTTCTCCATCTCCATGTTCTTTTTCCTTTCTCATACGTGTTTTCTTGCAATCTCTTCCTGTCAATGGGTCTTGCGCACCGTAATAATAGAATGAAACAATCCGTTCTCTTAAATTTTGTTCCCCCCCCCACATTTAAAACCACTCTTAGATCAACTTACTATCTCTATCTCCATCTTTGGATATTTATATATCCTCTTTAAATGTAAAAGATATTTTTCTATACATTCTACACTGGGGTAAAAGTGTGGATTTGATTTTTAACAAGAAATATATATTCAAAAATTAAAATCTCCATTTCAATTTAAAGAATGAAATAATTTTCAATTAAACATAGCATTTTCTCTACACATAATATAAGTCACATCATTTTAAATGGAAAACTATTCATAAATCAAAATTAATTCCTTTCTCGTATTATTCACCTTTATTTGTTCATTTTACACACATAATTTATCAAATTATGAATTCACACACACTCTTCATATGGAGATAAGGTAAGGAATAACATTCTCTATTCTACCGAAATAAATAAAATATTTATGTGGTGTGTGCAAGAGCCAGTTCTTCCAATCACACCACTGCTAAGGAACTAACCTCTTATACCTTAACCACACTCCCGCCTTCATCCTATGAACCAACTTAAACCACTAGATTTTCCATCAATATGTTAGTCCCAAAAATAATAATCAATTAATTACATCATATTTGCATTTAAAATATACAATAAAATTGCATTGTTCCACATTGTATCAATACAAAATAAAGCATTATCTTAACATGATATCGATATCGACATAGAATCATCCATAGGTCAAAAGCATCTAGAAAAATACCGACTCTCTCTCTCTCTCTCTCTCTCTCTCTCTCTCTCTCTCTCTCTCTCTCTCTCTCTCTCTCTCTCTCTCTCTCCTTCCCCTCCCCCTCACTCTCACTATCACCCTTCCTTCCTTTCTTCCTCCCTCCCTCTCACTTTTTCTCCCACTCCAACTCCTAGTACCTCCCCCTATCTCTCTCCCCCATCTCACGCTCACTCTCACTCTCTGTCCCTTCCTTCCTCCATCCCTCCCACTCTCACCCTCCTTCTCTCCCACCCTCCCCATCCCCATCCTCATCCCCATCACCGTCCCCCTCCCACTCCTCTTACCCTCTCACTCTCACTCTCACCCTCCGTCCCTTCCTTCCTCCCTCCTCCTACTTTTCCTCTACTTCCTCACTCTTTCCTCCCCTCCCTTCCCCCCTCTTCCTCCCACTCCCACTCCCACTCTCCCTTCCTCCCTCCCTCCCCATCCTCATCCTCATCCCCATCACTCCCCCTCCCCCTCCATCTCTCTCTCACTCCCTCTCCCACTCACTCCCTCTCTCACCCCCTCATCCTCCCTCTCTCTCCCCCTCTCTCCCCCTCCCCACCTCTCTCCTTCCTTCCCTCTCTTATTCCCCCCCCTCCCCCTTCTTCTCTCTCCTCCCCCTCACTCCTCCCCCTCCCCCTCCCACTCTCTCACCCCATCATATGCCTCTCTCTCTCTCTCTCTCTCTCTCTCTCTCTCTCTCTCTCTCTCTCTCTCTCTCTCTCTCTCTCTCTCTCTCTCTCTCTCTCTCCCCCCCCCCTTTTCCTTCCCCCTCCCTCACTCTTTCATGCCCTCCCTTCCCCCATCTTCCTCCCACTCCCACTCCTACCCTCCCTCCTTCCCCATCTATGTCCCCCTCCCACTCCCTCCCTCCTCTCTTCTTCTCTCCCTCTCTCTTCATCCTTCTCTCCCCTCTCCCTCCCACTCCCCCCCTCACTTCCCCTCCACCTCTCTCTCTCCATCTCCGTCTCCCTCCCTCCCTCCCTCCCCCTCCCTCTCTTTTCTTCCCTCCCCCTCCCCTTCTTTTCTTTCATCCCTCTCGCTCTCCCTCCTAGCTCCCCCTCTCCTTCTCACTCCTCCTCCCCCTCCCCCCCTTCCTCATTGTCTCCCTCTCACTCCCACACCCCCTCCCACCCCCTCCTTCACTCCCCCTCCTACTCCCTCCCCCTCTCCCCTCCCTCACTCCCCCTTCCATATAAAAATAATTATTAAATAAAACACCAATTTTCATATTACTTTTCTAACTTCAATTACTCATTTAACCTTCTAAACATTTTTTGATACAACTATAACATCAAACAACCAATATCAACTATGATTTTAAGTTTATATAAAATTTCCAGCTAATTAAAAGATACAATAATAATAAATGACATTACATCATTACTTATCCAATATTGTAAAATATTTCTAAAAAAAATTAACTACCAAAATCTACCTAATTTTAACATTAGATGAAAGAAATAATAGATTAAGAGATGGAAAATGCATACATTGATTACAATTAATTGAGCTGGTAAGGGATGAATCTATTATTGGTGCTCACACCTGCCACATGAACATCACTAGGTACTTTGAATGACCCCCTTCAGAACATACCATGTCTCAAACATACCATGTCCATCTAAATTTGGGCATAACAACATGCATAGCTCCCACACTGAATCAGATGAGTAGAGCGCGCATGTTGTCCTCTTTCCTTAGCCTTGCAACTTGACCCCCATTGATACCACAGTATGTTTCTTTCATGTCTCTAATTGAAGAAAACAAACACCAACAAAATTAGTGATTAACAAGAGAGATAAAGGAGAATTTGGGTACCTAGAAGATTAACATTGAGGAAGTAAGAAGATCAGGCTGCTGAGATTTCTATTGCTTGGAATGCTCAATGCCAAATTCATTTCCATCTTAGCTTCTAGTAAGAAGGTTGAGCAAACTTGATACAGAATTGGAATCCTTATTGATAAAAAATAACTCAAAATTTGTTAATGTCATCCAAGTTTATGGAATTCTTGGGCATTTATATTATGAGGGAATCCTTATTGATACAAAAAAATATATATAAACAAATATTCTCATCACCTCTATGGGCTAGTGCAAGTTTTTCCCACATTTATTTGGCAGTAGTACATGTCTTGATATATTCAAATTCAGCATCTGATAAGGAAGCAACAATCTCTATTATTGTGATATTATGTTCATGTTCATCTCTCAACTGATCAACAATTAAAGGTCCAGTTGGTTGGATGTAATCATTGTCCAAGTAGTATATAGCAGATTCTCCAATTCCATATATATGCAGTCTCATTATTCTTTGCCATGTTGAGAAGTTGTCTTTATTCATCTTGGGCACCTCTCTCTTATACATCTTGTGATCTTTAGCTTAAGTATTTAAAAATTTCCTTTCCAAGCACTCTATGCTCTAATACCAATTGTTAGATAACTGAGAGGGGGGGTGAATCAGTTAACTCAGTAAGCTATCAACTATATCTTACTCTTTAACTAGAGATTGACAATAAATTCAATACTATGTTTAACGATCTATCCAGTTATGAAATGTGTAAAGTAAAATTTAAATTCAACACATCAAATACACATAACATAGATTTTTAACATTGAAACCCTGTTAAGGGAAAAACCACCTGGGACCTGTAAGCCAAAATTATTCACTCTTTTGAAGTGAGCTAGGTTAGGAGATAATCCTGTTAAAAGTTACAAAGGACACTATAAGGTGTTACCTGGTTAGAGGATTTATCACTAACAGTTCTCCCTTGACCAACATTCACTATGGGGTCAACAAGAAAATAATCAACATTCTTTGAATGTCATATTGAAACATAAAGAGACTTTTAAGTCCCACTGAGTTAATGGATTTTGTTGTAATAATGGTTAAAAATTGATATAGTAATGATCTGATTCAAATACAACTATGATTTGCAGATATAGTAATGGTTAAACTGATACAGTAATTATCTATACTAAGCTCAAAATACCTCCCATGATCAATAAACAATTCAATCATTCATATCCTCCAACTTTATTCTATTTGGTGAATACTTCTCTAATGCTCGGTAATGTTTGCAATTCAACCCGGTTCTATCTTCAACTAGTTTGATCAGCAGTGCATGAAATAATCTTTTCCATGTGAATTCTCCTGTAGTATCAATAATCCCAGACTCAATAATGAATCTCATGTTTCTTTAAATAGACAACATAAACCGTTTTCTTTTCAAACATTGATTTTGCCTCTTAATCTTCATCGTTCATTTTTCTGCTTTAACCTTCCTCGACAGTTGTGTCAATAACACATTTCATTCTCCTTCATCTGATCAATCTTGAATCTTGTTAGTTGTTAGAACCATAACAAACTTTATCTTCTACCTCATAATCATAAGCAATTATCCAGCTCATCAATTCAGTCAGCTGTTATAAAATTTATTTGTTTCTTTCACTCGGACAATACCAGAATGTGTTGATGAATACCTCATTGGTTAATATTATACTCGGTATACACTACACTAGCTTTGTGTATAGAGAAATCTTCAATTACTGGCCACATAAACTTGTTCAATTTTGATCTTCAATACATAAAAAAAATCATGTAATAAAATAAATTCAACAACATGATGCCATAGAATCATCAATAAGTTACCCAATGTTTTCATATCCATCTCATCTTCATGTAAATATCTCATTCCTTTACCATTTTCCTTGTTCAGGTGTTTGTAACCATCATGATAAGTACAATCAAAACTAGTTGACATCAATGACAATACATTGGTTGATTTAATTGCCTTACATATCACTTTAGTAGCTCAATGACCTTCAATCATTGTCTTTCACTTGTCCATTCATTCCATCAAGATATTCAATCAGTTGAAGGTTATCAGTTACTAGTCAAACCATTAAGAAAGAAAAGAAACTAAATTTTTAATGCTAGAATCTGAAGATAATTTTCTCGTGCAAGCTTTTATAAAATAGTTTCCTTGCTCCAACATAGTGCAAACCTTCAACCTTCTCCATCTACACATTCTTTTTCCTTTCTCGTATGTGTTTTCTTGCAATCTCCTCCTTTCAATGGGTCTTGCACAACGTAATAATAGAATGCAACAATCCGTTCTCATAAAGTTTGTCCCCTTGCACATTTAAAACCAATCTTAGATAAATTGACTATCTCTATCTCCATCAGTGGATATTTATATCTCCTCTTTTAAATGTAAAAGATATTTTTTTATACATTCTACACTATGGTAAAAGTGTGGATTTGATTTTTAGCAAGAAATATATATTCAAAAAGTAAAATCTCCATTTCAATTTTAAAGAATGAAAGAGCTTTCAATTAAAAATAGCATTTTCTCTACACATAATATAACTCACATCATTTTAAAAGGAAAACTATTCATAAATCAAAATTAATTCCTTTCTCGTATTATTCACCTTTATTTGTTCATTTTACGCACATAATTTATCAAATTATGAATTCACACACACTCTTCATATGGAGATAATGTAAGGAATATCATTCTTTATTCTATCGAAATAAATAAAATATTTATGTGGTGTGTGCAAGAGCCAGATCTTCCAATCACACCACTATCATGGAGCTAGCCTCCTCTACCTGAACTACACTCCCACCTTCATCCTATAAACTAACTCAAACCACTAGATTTTCCATCAATAGGTTAGTCCCAAAAATAATAATAAATTAATTATATCATATTCATCACATTTACATTTAAAAGATATAATAAAATTTCATTGTTCCACATTGTATCAATACAAAACAAAGCATTATCCTAACATGATATCAATATCAACATAAAATCATCCATAGGTCAAAAGCATCTAGAAAAATATCGACTTTCATGTCTAACATAAATTAAAACATATTGACATTGGTCAAGATATATCCAACCAAGTAAACAAAAGTCAAAAAGTCGCTAAGAAGTCCTAAATAATAGTAGTCTAGTAAATCAATTTGTGACACTTTAAATATCAAAATAGCAATAAGTTGGGCAAATATGTGTGAAATCACTTGTAACAACTCTTTGAAACATTGAATTTAAAACCATTATAATTTAGAGTCAATCCCAAACTGCATGAGATTGATCCAACACACAAAGAAGTTAATTTTGATAGTTGAAATACACATGTTCTTATAGATGTGATGCTAGGTGTAAAAATATATAACTAGCACTTGCACCTCTGAGGTGTGAAATGGTTATGTTGATAGTAAAATATATATCAAATGATGAAATTGTGGTATATTTATGGATCTACATCCCTCTCTATTTCTATATCCATATGTCTATCTCTAACTCAAACACTTTGCCTATCTACCTCCCTATCCCTATCTTTACATATCTCTTGCTCACACATGTATACACTCCCTTCCTATCTCTATATTATCTTACCCCTATCTTTAACTTCCACCTCTCTCTCTCTCTCTCTCTCTCTCTTCTTCCCTCCCTCCCTCTCACAACCCCTCCTCCTATCTCTCCCTGCTCTCTCACTCTCACTCTCATCATCAGTCTCTTCCTCCCTCCCTCCTAATTTTCCTTCTCCCTCCCTCACTCTTTCCTTCCCTCCCTTCCCCCTCCCACTCCCACTCCCTTGCCCCTCTCTTCTTCCCTCCCTCTTTCTTCTTCCTTCTCTCTTTCCCCCCCCCCTCTCCCTCCCACTCCACCTCCATGTCCCCCTCCTTCCTCCCCCTCTCTCACTCCCTCTCTCATTCCCTCCCACAGTCACCCCCTCATCCTCCCTCTTTTCGCATCCCTCCCATTCCCCCCTCTCTCCTTCCGTAACTCTCTTCTTCCCTCCCCCTCCCCCTCCCACTCCCTCCCACACTCGCCCAATCCTACTCCCCCTCTCTTCTTCCCTCCCATTCCCCTTCTCTTCTTCCCTCCTCTCCCTCCCTCTCCCTCTCCCTCTCCCCCTCTCATTCTCAGTCCCCCTCCCTCATCCCCTTCCCCTCGCCCTCGCCCTCACCCTCCCCATCCCCCTCCCTCTCTCTATCTCTCATTATCATCCCCCTCCCTCCTCCCGCTCCCACTCCCCCTCTCCATCCCTCCCCTTCTCTCCCTCCCCCTTCCTCCCCTTCTCCCCTTCTTTCCCTCCCCGCCCCCCTCCCACTACCTTCCCTATCTCTCTCCCCCCTCTCCCCTCTCTCACTATCACCCTCCTCCCTCCCCCTTTTTCCCCCCTCCCTCACTCTTTCCTTTTCCCCCCCTCCCTTGCTCTTTCCTTCCCCCTCTTCCTCCCACTCCCACTCCCACCTTCCTGCCCTCCCCATCCTCAATACCCTCCCACTCCCTCCCCCCACCTTCTTCCCTCTATCTCTCCTCTTCCTTCTCTTTTCTTCCCTCCCCACTCTCCCTCCCACCCCCCTTCCCTCTCCCTCTAACTCCCTCTCTCACTCCCTCCCTCTCTTTCCCCCTCATCCTCCCACTCTCTCCCCCTTCCTCCCCCCTCCCCATCTCCCTCTCCCCCTCTGTAACGCCCCGCCAGGCAACCCAAGAGGACAAGACATAAAACCTCTATAAAATGCAAGTAGTGAACTTTTTTATTTTTTTAATTTTATTTTAACTAGAATAATATTCATCATTCCACTTCATATTTCTAAAAGAAGAAATAATTTTCTACTACTTGAATGTAATATTTATACAACTTAAGTCCTCAGGGGTTCCCTAACGTCGCTACCAAAGCAACATCGTATAAACCATTTTCATGCATAAGATATCCATCAAATCATGAGCTTAAAAGATCTACGTTCATTTTAACGCATCAAGTTAAATGTCCCTAACTCATTTCTTTTATTAAACATAGGTTAATCATCCAACATCATTATTCCTTTTATCAACTCATTCCATAAATTCATATTGATTTCATCTACATCTACTATCCTTTATATCACTTTTCTCTAATAATTTAGGTAAGAGATTTATATTCATTAAGGTAGGCATTATCCTAGGTACTTCATTAACATGAACCAAGTATTAACATTATAATCAAGTTACTATTTTATTTCATTGTTTCATAACCATTCATTGTTAATAATTTCAATCACTAACCTATCATTTCTCAATAATTTCCTTAGATCTTTTCATCAAGAGAGAATACATTATCGTTGTGATACATCATTATATATAACTATATTTAAGATTATTTCTTTTACATATGGACAACATAAGAGGATAGGAGAAATAACATAAAACACTTTCTTTTAATGCTAGTAACATGTCTAATATTCCACATTCTTTTCCCTTTCTTTTACCTAGAACTACCCATTCTCTTATGCATTGCTTTGAATGAGATTATATCAATACTACAAGAATCCTTTTAGGAGATTAAAATTACATGAATACAAATACATAAGTACATCTCATATTAAAATATCTAATAAGAAATCTTCAACTGCAGATCTGGAATGGAATATGTGCTAGGATCATCCAAAGAATCACGATCAATACCTCGATATAAATATTAACCACCCAACCATGTGGAACCAATAGGCCCACTCCCCTGAGCTAGGAGATAGAACCAAAGACCCATACAAGAGGTAACAACTAGGAAATTCCTAAGGTGGCGATAAAATTTCCCCAAAGTCACAACACAAAAGAAAAGATAAGAAGACCACAAGGACTACCAGAGGCATGATCAAATTTGGTAGAGACTCTAAGCTACAAGCTAGGTGAGTGTCCATCGCACAGCTCTCACCCCTTGGGTTGTCCTGGTACTAGCCACTCTTGGCCCCGGCCCCCAAGTAGGCACATGTGGAACCGAATGCCTCTCATACAGACAAGGTCATCCAATCGTACCTACGCATAGGTACCTTCTCCCACTCCCATCCTTAGTCTTTACTAGAACTAAAGGCATGGGCGAGGCACAATTAATCTTGATTAGTGTGTAATTTTCCATTCCAATAATCTCCCATTCCCAATTCATTTATTTAGGTTATCACTTGATTAAATAACTCATAGTAGGTTATCCTGGTACTAGCCACTTAGGCCCCAGCCCCTCACTATGAGCCACTCACCTAGTGTACTTAGGTTCCCTAACATACATATAAAAATCATAAGAACATAATAGATTCATCATCAAGAATTTATATCAATTCCATAACAACATTTGATTGAGTTTAGGAAAACATATGTTGTCCCTAGTCCACTTGACAACCCTAAACCCAATATAACATTCAGAATGTTCCAAACATATAAGAAGACATCCAAGTGATATTATAAACATATTCAGAGTATACATAGATCCAATTAACCAAAAACAAATTCTAATAGCCTCTGGTAACCATACGAAACTTTAAAACTTAATGATGTTCTTAAACTGAATTATTTCAAGCAAGAATTAAATACAAAGAATAGTCATCATAGAACAGTCAACCATATCTTCCACAAAATAAATAATAAAGGAAATCTCTTTGGTGGAGATTTATATAACATAATTATGGACTCTCAATTTTATTTTTAGGAAGATCCAACGGTGGGAAAGAAAGTTATGACTTCTGGTTTAAAACAGAAAACTCTGGTTAGGGTTCAGACCTGCCTTCACTAAAACGGTTGTAATTTTCATAAAACATAATAAAAATTCTCCAAACCAATTGGAAAAGAAAGATAAGACTTAGGAGAATCTCTGATATCAAATTTATACTTTAATATAATCATATCAGCCTGTAGCATACGAATACATTTGACAGAAAATTCGGAATCAAGAATGGACAGGCATAGTCTGCCAAAATGTCAAAAATAAGGCATTAATTCGACCCTAAAAATAAAATCAGAGAGATACCCATTTGAGATCTGTGAATTTTACTTTCATAAAATCAATTTAGTAAAACTCTAGATGCAATTTAAATTGTTATAATAATAGATCTCCAAAAATGGGTTGCTAAAAACCCTAGGAAAACACATGCCAATTCTTACAAACAAAAACTCAAAACTTTAAAATAACAATACAAATAAAAAGTAAAGATATAATAAATAATGATAATATATGAATAGATCTATAATCTATCAGATACATCAAGTAACTAAAATATTCAATCCATACCTCATGTCCTACGAAGGTTGAATCGAAGAGGGAAGGAAACAAAAGAGAAGACAAATCCAAACTTGAGATGCATCCTTCAAACCCTATCCACTTTCAGAAATCTCCATGAAAGAAAGAAATAATTCCACAGCAAAGAATCCCTCTCTCAACTACTGAAATTCTTACAAAAATGTCTCTCTTCCAAAAGCAAAGATAGCCAAAAATTCTTAGAGACATATGCTTACAAACTCTCCCTCACATCTCCAAGTTTTCTCTCCAAAATTTCCATGAAAAGTAAGGCCATCCTCTCCTCCATGCTTCAGCCCCAAAATCTCCCCCTTTCAAATGAGAAAGTAGTGCATATAAATAGATTTCCAAAAGTTGAGAGGAAAAGTAACCAACTCCCAACTAACTCTTAACTAAAAGGTATTATAAAATAACTTAATATCATACAACTATATTACTCAAATATACAATAAAAGATTATTTGTATTCATTCATACACATATGTAATATTATCCTAACATATATGCATATGCCATCATTAATTACATCAATATCTATATATATAACCTATCCTCGTTATTAATAATTAACAATTGAGAATAATATACCTCGCATTATTTAATATTTAATTATTAATAATATTATACTTTACATTAATCCCAAAATATACACCATCAACAATATCTACAATAATTAACATATAATCACATATAAATTATATATATATAAATACATATATGTGTGCACCCATATATATATATATATATATATATATATATATATATATATATATGCCAAATACCAAACACTATAATCTATAAGATTATGAAGTAATAGATCACAATATTATTACCTATTTATAATTACTATAGGATATAATCACTGAGATAGAATAAAATCACACGCCTCAAAATAAATTTAATTATCCAAAGAGGCCATACAAATCATCTATGAAACATATCGAGAAAACCATAAGATCAAACAAGGTCAACCAAAGTCAACAAGAAAAGTCAAGCCAAACTCCTGAAACACAACATAGAAAGATTAACTAAGAATCATACCAAGAAGGATAAATAAATAAAATGAGTAAACAAATCA
This sequence comes from Chamaecyparis obtusa, assembly GCA_027943335.1. Taxonomy (NCBI): domain Eukaryota; kingdom Viridiplantae; phylum Streptophyta; class Pinopsida; order Cupressales; family Cupressaceae; genus Chamaecyparis; species Chamaecyparis obtusa. Next base: position 42,668 of record BSBK01005290.1, read on the forward strand.
TACAACCAAATGAATTCAAGTGGCCACAAGGCACTAACTACAACCATGCACAACCGGGTGTGTTGGATCTGGGTTTTTGACCCAAAGGTTGACTAACAAAGAAGGAACCCTAATATTCCCAAATTGGAATAATGACAAAGGAAGACTCATGTAGGGGCCTTAGTACTATCTCCATAACAACAACCATCAAGGATTTGAGGGCATGCTCAGACCTGTGAAGCCAGGTGAAGTCGATGCCCGGTACCTGCAAGCCTGCATCACAAAGAAGAAATACATATGCACGGATATACACATAAAAGAAAACATTGCAGACAGATTGCCAGGATCGATACATCGTGTGGACCTCATCTATGTGAGTAACTACGACTTCGTCCTAAATCATGAAAACACATCATGTATATATATACACTCAAAGCATATAGCATCATCATAACGAAGGTTAGAATCTCAAGCATTGTGTTAGTCTCTTATCAATACTAATAATAAATCAACATAATCAAATCATCAAGTGAGATACAAGATTCATCCAAAGTAACTTTAATAGAAGAAAATATAAATAACCACTTATATATATCTATCAAGTACATATCATATAACATCCTAACTATGTTCATAAAGGTCTTGTAGGTACTCAATACATACATGGAGATAAATACATACAAAAATGATACCTTTAGATAGTATGTCTGATATTAGAATCATTGAGTACTAGCTTATGAAATTATTATAAACAACTATAGGAATAGATCAAACAAGTATCATGTACAACTTAAGCTGTAAGAAAATATCGAAGGATCTTAATTCTTTCAAAAACACAAAACTTATATTAGGGTTAGAGGGGTATTACACCCTCCCTCTCCCTCTCCCTCCTGCTCCCTCCCTCTCTCTCACCCCTTCCTACTCCCCATCTCTTCTTCCCTCCCACTCCCCTTCTTTTCTTCCCCCCTCCCCCTTCCCCCTACCTCTCTTTTCTTCCCTCCCCCTCTCCTTCTCTTCTTTCCTCCCTCTCCCTCTCCCTCCTAGCTCTCCCCCTCTCCCTCTCACTCCAACTCCCCCTCCCCCCCTCTCTCCCACTTTCCCTTCCACTTTCCCTCCCACTCACTCTCCCTCTCACTCCCCCTCTCACTCCCTCCCTCTATCTCTTGCCCCCTCTCTCTCCTCCCTCTCTCCCTTTCCCTCTGACTCCCTCACCCCCCCCCCCCTCTCCCTCATTTCCCATCCCACTTCCTCTCCTCCCTCCCTCTATCCCTCACTCTCCCTACTCCCCCTCACTTGCACTCGCACTCCCCCTTCCCCGCCCACCTCCCTACCCCTCCCCCTCCCCCTCCTACTCCCTACCCCTCTCTCCCTGTCCCCCTCTTACTCCTCTTCCCCCTCCCGCTCCCTATCCCCCTCTCACTCTCCCTCCCCCTTCCTCCTCCCTCTCCCTCCTAGCACTCCCTCTCCCTCCCCCTTCCCCATATCCCTCTCACTCCCCCTCCCCCTCCTTCCCTCTCTCCCTCTCACTCCCACTCCCTCCCTCACTCTCCTCGTACTCCCTCCCCTTGTCTCTCCCCCTCTACCTCCCACTCCCCTCTCTCTCCCACTGCCTCCCCCCTCCTTCCCTCTCCCTCTCCCCCTCTTACTCCCCTTCCCCTCCCCCCCATCCCTCATCCCCCTCCCTCTCCCTCTCCCCCCTCCCTCCCGCTCCCTCCTCCCTCTTTCCTTCCCCCCACCCTCCCCCTTTGTCACTCCCCCACCCCCTCCCTCCCCATCACTTACCCTCTCCCTCTCCCTCTCACTCCACCTCTCTCTCTATTTCATCCTTCCCCTCCCTCCCTCTCCCTCTCCCTCTCTCCCCCTCCCTCTCCTTCCCCCTCCCCCTCCCGCTCCCCCTCTCACTCCCTCCCTCCTCATTCCCCTCCCCCCTCACTCTCACTCTCCCACTTTCCCTCCCACTCCTCTCTCTCTCACACACACACACACAATATAAAAATAATTTATATTAAATAAAATACCAATTTCCATATTACATTTCTAACTTCAATTACTCATTTAACCTTTCAAACATTTTTGAATACAACTATAACGTCAAACAACTAATATCAACTATAATTTTAAGTTTATATTAAATTTTCAGCTAATTAAAAGATACAATAGTAATAAATGACAAGTGCATCATTTAAAACAATTACTAATAAGTAATAAGTAGAGAATACAAAAACAATAGTTGCCCAAAATAGATCTCCGAAAAGCATGGTCACCCAGCAAGGATTCTGCATCAAAGCTTTGAAGAACAAATATCACCCAACAGTCTGTTCAACGGACTTCTAAATAGAAAAGCAACTCAACAAGCATTGAAACCTTGCAAAACAACTTCCGCCCAAGGGCCAACAGTCTGTTCAGCGAGCTTTTAAATGGAAAATAAGAAAAGATCTCTGCTAAAGATGTCCCCCAACAGACATTCTGCATTAAAACCTTGGAAAACAAATACCACTAAACAGTCTCTTCAGCGAGCTTTTAAATGGAAAATAAGATGTCCCCCAACAGACATTCTGCATTAAAACCTTGGAAAACAAATACCACTAACAGTCTGTACAAGAAACTTCTAAATAAGAATTAAAATATCATGTAAAACATTGTCGCCGACTCACCAACAAGCATTCTACATTGAAACCTTGAAAAGCCTCTTCAACAGACTTCAAAATAAAAATAGTTACCCACAGAATATAAACTTAAAACATGATCACCCAACAAGCATTCTACATTCAACAACAAATACCATGCATCAGTCTGTTCGTCAGAAAATATAAATCAACAATTGCCTACAACACATCTCTGTAGAATATTTTAAAAAATTTATCACCACCAAAATCTACCTAATTTTAAGATTAGATGAAACATCATTGGGTACTCTGAATGGCCGCCTTCAGAACATACCATGTCCTGAACATATCTCTGAGCAAACAAACACCAACAATCCTCTTTCCTCAGCCCTCGTATGAGCAGAGCGCGCGTGTTGTCCATTTGCAGCCATATATCCTATTTCCTCAGCCCTGCAATTTCACCCCCATTGACACCACAGTATGTTTCAGGTCTCTAACTGAAGAAAACAAACACCAACAAAATCAGTGATCAACAGGAGAATTTGGGTACCTGGAGGATTAACATCGAAGCCTGAGACTGAATTCTGGTCAGGCTGGGATTTCTACTGCTTGGAATGCTCAGTGCCAAATTCATTTCCATCTCAGCTTGCAGTAACAAGGTTGTTGAGCAAACTTGGTACAGAATTGGAATCCTTATTATTGATACAAATAACTCGAAATTTGTTAATGGCGTGCAAGTTTATGGAATTCTTGGGCATTAATATTATGAGGGTGAAGATTCGTTTCCCACACTACTTGCTGGATAATCTTAAAATACACTAACCCAGAATTCAATTTCAACACTCTACATGGCAGAATGTTCTTTTCTGCAACTTGCTGGATAATCTTAAAATACACCAGGGACCAACCATAGAAATGTTAGCATGGCCCTAATTTCGACAGTGACACCCACCATGGCAGAATGCTTTGTTCTTGAGATGCAGTTTACAACAAGAATACTGGCAAAATAATACAGAGAGGATTCAAAACTAAATGAATGACATGCATATACAGGATAAATCAGAGATCTAACTTCCCATCAAATATGCTTTGAATAATTCATTCATTTGGGGTGTTTTTTTTTATCTCTTGTTCTCGACGAATCAATATCCAAGAAGAACAAGGAAATGGAGGCAGGGGAAGGTTGTGCTGGACTTGGGGTAGAGGATGAATTGAAGCATGAACGTGCACAGGCAAATGCATCCCATTTCCTTAATAGATGAATAATGAATAATGGAAATTATCAGCTGCAAAGATTGAGAGCAACTAAAAGTTGTAGCAGTCCTTGAAAGTTATTGGGATTTTTCTTCTACTGAATATTGTGATATGAACATGGGACCATTACCTCACTGTAAATGGCACCAACATTTCATCAGTAGCACCCGCTCAGCGAGCTCAACTTGTCACGTCCATTGGAACTGAAAGTTTACAGATTTTAAATGTAAATATGGGGAATAAGTATGGTAGGGGTTTTGCAGTTAAGAGGGTTCCACGGTGGCTAACATTTTGGCGCTTTAGTGAAACAAGATTTCATTGATTTCTCAAATACTAAAAAGCAGGAGCAGGCACTGCAAACTTCAGCCTTCGGATGGAATAGAAAAACTTATTGATAAAAGTGGATTAGACTTTCAAAATCTTGCAAACTAAATGGGTTTATTTATAGCAAACTGTTCCTATTTAACTAGGGAGCTAAAAAAGAAACTTCGAGCTTAAATCCGCCATTAAAGAAGAGATAATCCAGGCAAAATAATCAAACCCCAGTTCCAAAATTTCCGAAAAAAGGGGCGTGAAGAGAAATTTAGCAGTTGGAATTACCTGAGTGGCACTAGCCATCCTCGAAATTCTCTAAAGATCTGTTGACGCCCAATTCAGCTCCCTTACTGGCACTGTTCATCGAGCCTCCATTCCCACATTGTTTGCACTGCTGTGTAGATCAATAATCAATGGATGAGAAAAGCATTCAATGCAATGAATGAATATACTAATATTCCATGGAAACTCCTAGGGATATCTATCTAAAAATATTTAAAGAAAATAAATTATGTCTCTGAGAAACATCATAAAAAACAGGGAAAGAAATGTAACAAGGCTGGTAGTGCAAGAAATGTAACAGGGGAAATATTATGAAGTGGAAATATTATTGATTATTGATTATTGAAATATTATCAATAATCAATAATATGTAGATCAATAATCAATGGATGAGAAAAACAATCAATGCAATGAGTGAATATACTAATTTTGGACTTGAAGGCTGAACTTGAAGGTAAAATTTGCGAAGAAATGTGAGTGCAAGAGATGTAACAGGGGAATTGCAGGCTGATTGCAGAAAGAGGAAGTGGAAGACCCTAACGCAGATTGATTCAGAGATAACAAAAGCAAAGGCTGTGCATTGAGGCAAGCAATCCATCGGTTATGACAGAGCATTGCAGAGGTCTTCGCCGAGTACACCTGTTTGACCACCAACCCTCACTGTCATGCTTTGTTTGTGTAAACCCCTCAACACACATCTTCAACATTGCAGAGTCCGACCTAAACTCCATGGGCACTGAAAGGTCCGTAAGTAGTAAACGGATTTATATCAATTTCAAAATATATTTTCTCATAAAAAATCAAAAAGCATATTTCATCTTAAAAAACAAAATAAGATCAAAAAAAATTAAAAACAAAAACAAAAAAGCATACACCAATTTTTTATTATTGAGGCAAGCTTTGTTTGTGTAAACCAGGCCTGGAATTTGAAATTAGAAAATAATTATATATTAGTAACAGCTACAAAAATTTCAAATTTGCTAAACAAATTTCTAAAATTTATATATTCTATTTTAAAAAAAAAAATTAATATAAATATATAATAAAAAATATTGAAACGTATACTAATATCATAAATTAGTAATATCTACAAAAATCTTAAATTTACTAGAAAAAAATTTAAAATTTATATATTCTATTTAAAAAGTTTCTAAACTAATATTCATATATAATTAAAAAATAGAAACATATATATTACATATTAATAATATTAAATGATGATCACTTAATAATAATAGCAAGTTTCAAAATTCATATTAAAATGTTTTAAAATTTAGAAATATTTTAAAATATTTTGATAAATTTATTTATTATCATAAATATTTTAAAATAACATATATCTATATTATAAAGTATACTATATTGCCTATAATAAATTTTTACAGTTTATTAATAATTTAAAGAGTCATATTTACGGTTTTACAAAAATATAGCATGTCATTCTGTACGGTCTAAAAGAAATTTAAGCTGTCATATACGGTTAAAAAGGGCAAAAACGACCATTACGGCCATCAAATTCCAGGCCTGGTGTAAACCCCTCAACACAACTACACACATCTTCAACATTGCAGAGTCCGACCTAAAATGGAAAGGTCCGTAAACGGATTTATATCAATTTCAAAATATATTTTCTCATAAAAAATCAAAAAGCATATTTTATTTTAAAAAAACAAAATAAGATTCAAAAATAAAAAACAAAAAAACAAAAAAGCATACACCAATCTTTTATTATTACTTTCATTGAATAAGAATATCTTTAGATATTATTTTATTTTTTTTAAGTAGTTTTATTCTCTGTTTTTTTAATTTTAGTTCTCTATTTTTTCAAACACAAAGAATAATATTTTATTTTATTTAGTCTCTGTTATATATATATATATATATATATATATATATATATATATAGAATTGTTTTCTTTACTACTGGATAAACTATGACTCTTATTTATGTTGTTGGCAAAATTAAAATAAAATATCTAATAAATTTTTAAAAAAATTTAACCCCAATGTTAAGGTGCAGAATCCATAGGTTGCACTCCCCCTAAGGCAAGGAAGAGGGGTCGGGTCAAGCCGAGCTCCCTATCCCTCAAAAATAACTTTTCTTTTAATATATTTTTGTTTTACATTTTTATTTTATGTTATTATTTTTTATTTTATTTTTATTTTTTAAAAAACTATTTAATATTAAATTAGTATTATTTTAAAAGGATATAATATATATTATTATATACCTTAACTAATATATATTACAAAAGTTTAACTAGCTAATATATATTCTATATTTAAAATACGCGAAAATATATCAAGGCGTTTAATTTTTTCAACTTTAATTTTTATTAAAGGTGAATGATGAAAAAATAAAAACGCCTCGATACATTTTAGAATATTTTAAATATAGAGTATATATTAGCTAGTAGTAGTGGCATTGCGCATAACAAATTGAATAAATTAATATATAATTATATAACATTTTTTATTAAATACATTTAATCTATTATTATTATAATATAATTATTTTTTCTATCCCTAATTGTATTACACATTGATTAGTAACCCTATGATATATTTAGGTTATAGTTAGGGTTATAAATTACATCATGGTTAAGGTTAGGGTTTAGTTATGAATAGAGTTAGAGTTAGGATTATTGTTAGGGTTAGAATTTAGATTTAAGGTTAGGATTATGGTTGTGATCAAGGTTTACATCATAATTAGGCCTAGAGGTGGGTTGTTGGATTAGGGTTGGGGTTTGGATTATGGTTAGAGTTAGGGTTTAGGATTAGTTTTGGGATTATGTTTTAGGATTGGGGTTTTCATCATGGTTAGGGTTATGGGTATGGTTAAGGAGATGGTTAGAATTATAGTTAGGTTAGGATTTAGATTAGAAGTAGAATTAAGGTTGGGGTTATAATTATGATTAAGGTGAGTGTTTACATTAGGTTTTAGTTTAAAAATATTAAGATTGAGGTGAGGGTTTACATCATGGTTAGGGTAGGGATAGGATGTGGGTTCATGATATACTTAGGTTTTGTGTTTGTGTTATGGCTAGGGTTAGAGTTAGTGTTTACACCATGGTTAGGGTTTGGATTAGTTACATAGTTAGGTTTAGAATCATTCTTAGGTTAGAGAAATAGTTAGGGTTAGGATTAAAATTTGTGTTAGGGTTAGAGTTTAGGTTATGGTTAGAGTTAGGATTTAGTTACGGTTAGGGTTAGTATTTAGATTGCATTTTAGTTAGGGTTCAAATTAGTGTTTAGTTAGGGTTAAGGTTAGAGTGAGGGTTAGGATAAATATTACAGTTAGGGTTTACACTTGAGGTTAGGTTTGTTTCATGATTAGGGTTAGGATTAGGTTTTGGGTTGATGATATAATTAGATTTAGGGTCATTCTTAGGTTAGATATATAGTTATAGTTAGGGTTAGAATTTAATATATATTAGCAAATATATACTCTATATAAAATACGTCAAGGTGTATCGAGGCATTGAATTTTTTCAACTTTAATTAGTATATATTTGCTAGTAGCAACTACGATGTACACAACACATTGAATAAATTAAAATGGTTAGTGTATGCACCCTAAAATGGTCGCCTAGACTTTGGGCCCCATTTATTCAATTTATCAATCCTGAATCATTTTGATCATTAATCAATATTTTCAACAATATTAATTTTTTGATCAAATCTTAATTTCGATCATATATTGGATTTTTATCCTTGGGCTAACCATTTATCCTAAGTCTTTATTTGATTAAAAGGAATATTTCCTCCCCTTTTAATTAAATAAAAAGCCCTCACTTTCCTCTTATCCTAAGTTGCACAAATAAAACATTATTCTTATTTTATAAAAAGAGAAAAAGCACTTTTTGTCTCACATGAGGTTCAAAAGTCAACACTTCACTCTCATTGGAGGATGTTTGTGCACATGGATTGCTCCTCTTTCAAGCTCCACCGCTGATTAAGACTTTTTGCCTCTTAATCTCCATGGTCCATTTCTCCTCATTTCTTATAAAAGGAGAGCTCTCTCCTTCATTTGCATATCCATCTCTTTTATGCTATTGTTATGCTACAGGTTTTCTAGGTCATCTTGGAGCTTTTGGAGATATTCTTGCATCTAGGGTTTGAAGATTTGGAGCATTGTTGGCATTCATCTTGGATCTTCATCAACACTCTATCTTCTTGTCTTCATTCTTGCATCATCATGGCTTTCTTGCTTCATAGTTAGATTTCATTTTAATGGCATCTTAGTATAGATTTCCTTTTATGCAATAGAATAAGCTCACATAGTCTAAATAGGAGGCATTGTAATCCATTGCTATTTCCTTTCATAGACTAGTTGCATTTGCATTTCATTTCATATTGGATTCTTGGAGATATTGGCATTGTTGCCCTTGTCTTCACTTGAATCTCTCATTGTATGGTTGACTAGCAAGGTCACCTTCTTGTAGCTCTAGCTGAGAGCAAAACTCATAGTCCCTTGCAACTCCATGCATAGAGAGCTATGAGCCGCTTTGTGAGGCCTCACTCTTGAGTAACTTTGCAAGTAATGGTTCATAGAAGTGCATATTTTAGTGTGTACATTTCTGGCGCCCACCGTGGGGCCGAGTAGATTAGTTTTGTCCCTTTTAATTCTGCATTTTTCGTCATTTTCGGATTAATTTTCGGAAAAATCTGCGTCTCTGGTTTTCTGTCTCAGATTATCGCGCGACACTTCTCAGAAATATCGCGCGATATACTTCCTGTCTTGGTGCGATAGTTCGCTCGGGAAAAGTATCGCACGCCTATATTGAAGTCTATCGCCTGGCATCGGACGAAGTATCGCCTGGAATCGTGCGAAGTATCGCTCGACTGGGGAAGTATCGCCTGGCTATAGGAAGAAGTATCGCATGATACTGGTGAAGTCTGAGGTATATCGCCTGATCTAACAGTGAACTATTTTGTATCTTGCAAGTTTCGGGTTCTTAGCTATCTTTTTTGAAATTTTCTAAAATTTCCAGCGTTTTCAAATCCGTGCCACTTTGGAAAACGGGTGCCCATTTTTTTTTTTGAAATTTTGCAAATGGTATCAAAAGTTTAAGTGTGATATATCATTGGAAAGGTCTTTCCGAGCCTAATCCAACCATGATGGTTTCATTTTCAGATTTTATCATTTGATTAGTTATTTTTGCAAATTATCTAATTTTTCATGTACTAATCATTGGTAGATTTTGGATTTTGATTCTCCTAACTCTTGTTGGTCTAACAAGTTGTGGTTGTAGGTGCTCTCATTACTTGAAATTTGTCCAAAGAACACATGTCAAAGAGGGCTACTAATGGTTTTTGTAGGGCTGTCCAAGCATAAAAACAAAAAAAAAAAAAATTTATTTCTTGCTTGTTTATTTACTTTCATTTCAAGTGTGGCATTCACTAATTGTATTAGGCATCTTAATACCTTGTGAAAGGGATCTTGAGGTGGTAGGAGAAGTATGCTCTTCACCTTTAGGTGAATCAGAAAATCTTGACCCATCTTAAGGTTTTGGAAGCAAGGGGGTAATTGATCTCTTTGCTTGGTGTGTTTGGGAGAGATTCTTGAGATAGGGGAGTATGCTCTTCACCCTTGTGGTGAATCAAAAACCTTGAACCTCAAGAGTTAATCCACTTTTTGTTTAGTATAGAAATCCTTTAGCGGGCCTGCTCTTGAGCAATCAAGAGGAACGACCCAAGTGGGGACAACCTTGTCATCATTTTCCTTGGTGGCGAGTGATTCCAACTCACTATAATCTCAAGGCTATCGAGGACACAAAACCTTGGTAGACATAACACTTGTCTTCGCTTGATGTAAGTACTTGTGGGATTGTGACCATGAGGAAAACATTGAGCAAGAATGCTTAAGGTACTCTTGAGGCCGCGAGGTCCTAGTCCTTTACGAGGAGCAAGAGGGGTGTTGTGAACGGAAACCCTTATTAAGAACCATAGATTAGAAACCACCTTTTTTAGCCGCTTATCTTCTTAGTGCAAGGATTGATCCAAGTGGTTTACCCGGATCACCTTAAGATACTCACCATATGTGTCCCTTTGGTTGTGTCATTTGACATTTCCATGACAAAGCCAACATCTCTTGTGGGTAACCACTTGGTGTGAGGCGAGGGGGCATCAAGTTGTGGGCTAAGTTGATGAGTAATGAGCCTTGTCTTGTAGGTAGATATTGCTTGAAGTGTCTTCGATTGTGTGATACCAGTGTAAACGTTCTTAACATACAAACAATCGGTAGCATTCATAAGGTGCTTTTTCAATTTTGATATCACAAGTGCTTGTCTTGGCAAGGTTGCTTTTGCCCTTGTTTCAAGTGTTTGAAGACATGTTTGATCCTCTACTGTTTGCAAACCTATCCAATTGCTGTTGAATTTGTGATCGAAATCAGACATTTTCACCCTCACATTCAGAAACTTGAAATTAGACCTTAAAAACTCAAAATTTTGCACAAATTGGTCAAAATCAACATCAGTATCACATTTGTCCATTCTTGGTGAGAAAGATTATCTCTAGAATTGTTAGTCACATTCTTGGAGAATTCTCGTACTTTTATTGTCCAAATCATTTTCATTTATCTCAATTTTAATTATATTTTGGCCTAGCCCAACCTCCTGGTTCAAAAGTGCAAGGGTAGTCACCCTTTGATTTGAAGCACCTCTTTGACAGTGTTGGTAAAGCCCTTGCTTCTATCTTTTCATTTCTCTTTGGACAATAGAGAACTTTGATTATCCTAGTTTGGTGTTGACATTTTGAGAGGTCATCCTATTACCAGTCTTCCTTGGTCAGTCCAGATCTTAGATCCTAGGTGTTGTCATGTTGCTCAACATCTCAATGAACGTTATGGTATCGATTGCACAAGATGGCTCTTAGTCTTCTTCTTTCTTCTCCATTTCCCATGTTCTTCTAAAGTCTTCTATTCCCATGGGAAATTCTTCTTCTTCTTCTTGATTCTTTTCTTCTTATTATCTAGTCTACATTCCTTTATTCATCTCTTCTATTCATTCCTTCCATGCTTGATTCCTCCTCTTCTAGAACCATGAATTTCAACTATCTTATTAAGGAACCTCTCTTGAGAATAGATGATCTTGAACTCATTTCTCAATTTGAAGAATTTTGTTCCTCTAATGGTTCTTCTAAATATGGCATGGGTAATAAACTTATAGCAAAAATAAAAGAAAAGTCAATTGAATCAGATGCCTTTGCTAGAATCATACTCATGGTCTCATCCAAATATTATTCATCTTCTAAATCTTCTCATCATTCCTCACATTCTAAATCTTATCACGATTCTTCTAAGCATTATTCACATTCTTCATCTTCTAAGTCTTATCATGATTCTTCTAAACACTATTCACATTCTTCATCTTCCAAATCTTATCATGACTCTTCTAAACATTATTTGCATTCTTCATTATCCAAGTCCTCTTCCTACACTAAGTCTTCAATTTCCTCTTCTTCACGATCTCGTTCTTCTTCTACTTCTCCCAAGAGTCTTACTTCTCTTCAGAAGACATACCATAAAGAGCAACGTGATAGTCCTTGTGATGTCTCTTCCACAAAGAGTGATACACCCACCTATGATGACTATAATGACTATGATGACTATGATGATGGACAATGTAGTGATACCCATGAAACTTCTATTCCTAAGCATCATCCTCGTGGTACACTTGTGATTTCTAAGGGGAAATCCTATTGGGTAGACTGTGATGGTGATCCATATGATTCTGAATTTGAAGAATTCTTTGATGATTTTTGCGAACAATACAATATTCCTACTAAAGAGGAGAAAATCTACCGTGCTGATTTCAAACGTCAAAAGGATCTCTCCTCTAAAAGTTCTCATGCTGAAAATAAAAGTTACACTCTCGAGCAAGATCATGTTAATGTTGAACCTTTGTCTTGTGATGGTTCTCTTCTATCCTCTACTTCCTCCAACGTCCACACGTCTCCTAAAGCTGCTATGTCTTCCAAATCTTTCACAAATTCTCCATCCAACAAAGATCCTAATGCTTTTCATGCAGTTCCCTATAGTTATCCTCAAGAGCCACCTCTTAAAGATACTCAAGCTAACCTTCACTTGGCTGCAAATAATTTCAATAATGTCAAACCTAAAGAGCCTAAGCCTTCATCTGCTATAATGCCTATTTCAGCTAGTCCTTCACCGTCTCTTCCAAAGTCTTCTATACAATCCCAACCTGCTTCTTTGTCCTTAGAAGTGGCTCCATGTCAAGAGGACTCTAAAAATGATAAAGAAGAGAATATAAAGAAAGATCAAGATCAAGAACCCTCCATGTCATCCAATTCTTTTCATGATGTCTCTTATCCATTTCATGGTTCTTTTGATCCTTTACACCCTTCCCCATTCATTCCACCATGTCTTAATTCTTCCTCTAAGCAAGATCAAGCTACTACTTACACTATTGAGCTTATTGATAATCAAAATAACCTTACCACGCTTGCACTTTCCAAAGATGATACTTCCATTAAGGTTATTAAAAATGGCGTTGTTACTTCTGATGTAAAGCCTATTGAAAATCAAAAAAAAGTTGATACGCTTATGCTATCCAAAGCAACTTGTCAAGATCAAAGTCTTTCATCTTCTCGTTCTACCACTCCATGTTCACTTCCGCTTTCTACTCTTCCTAAGTCTTCGCAAGCTTTGAACAATCCTATCAAAAAAGTTGCTCCTATTCAAGATGTGCACAATCCTATTGAAAATCCTAATGCTCACTCTAAAGATGCTGATGTCCTTGGTTGTGATATAGATGCTGATGAACTTAATGATTATCCTTTTTCATCTTCCACGGCCATCCTTGGACCTCCTCCACCAATACTAAGGGCTTCATGTCTTCCTTCCATCTTGGGTCCTTATGTCCCTTCACTTTCCCCTCCTAATTATCCTAATTTGTCATCCATTTTGGGTCCTTACATCCCTCTATCTCCTATCTTTCCTCAAGATCAACATAGATGCATACCCTTGAATCATTTTCATCCATCCACCCATCTATACCAGTCATATTTTCCTTCTTCTTCCACAAGTCCCAAGTCTTTTGGAAGTAACTTGAATGTTCAATACAAGAAAAAGAAGCAATACAAGAATCCATCAAAAAAAGAAGATCACCATGTCCCCTCTAATCGACATGGGGGCATAAAGTCAAAAGAGATATCTAAGAAGAAAACTACAAGACAAGTATGGGTTCCAAAATCCATCATTGAAGATATTCTCTCTCAGTCATCAAAAGGAAATGAAAAGCCTAAGGCTATATGGATTCCAAAGTCTCTCTTGAAAGAGTCTTATGCTGAGCAAAAAGTGAAATTGACATTCAAGCTTCCAAAGGCTTCCACTTCATCTTTTTCCAAAAACATTCTTCCATTCCATGCACCTGAACCACAACCTCTGCTATTTGAGAATTATAACAAGCACACCAATCCTCTCTTTGAGGACTCAGATAGCAGTAATGAACCAGAATATGGTTCACATTTGGACTAGAATATGGTTTACGTTTCCTCCATTTTTCTCGCCACCCTTCAAGGTGTGTGTGTCGATGTTGATCTTGCCTTCTTTCCAGCTATCCTTTTCACATTCCTTCCATTCATTATCCTTCTACTCATTTGCCTATTCCTTCTGCGTCTTCCTTTCCTCTTCAGCATCTTTGAGCATATCATTTTGAATCCTTGGCATATAATGATTTATCCTTTCAAGGAGCATTATCTAAAAAGCTTGCTTTCTTCTAAAAATTATAAAATTCAAAAAAATAGAAAAATAAAAAAATAAAAAAAAAATGATGAAAAAAATCGAAAATGTGCCATGGTGAAAACCTGGAAACAGGCACCTTGGTAGCAAAAGTAAAGAGAAATAAATTCGTCCTATGGTGAAAACCACTCCCTTGTGGCACCTTGGATAAGTACCATGGTGAAAACTTGGCAATCAGGCATCATGCGTAGTTCTTCTACATATTTCATCCATTCCATCTTCTCTCTTTGATCTTGACAATGTTGATCTATACATGAACATTTGGCTATTTTGTGAGCTATCTTATGATGATCTTGCTTTCATTCCATTCATGTTTCACCTTCGTATTTTCCTTCATTCATTCTAGCCTTTCGCTATCCTTTTCCCCCTTGGTCTTGATCTAAAATTTAAAAAAAAAAAAAGTAAAACACGATGCTATGAAGCCTCTTGACATGTCTACTCCTTTGGACTGCATCCTCCCTTCTTTTGCAGTGCGCTTTTGTGACTTATCCTATGCTATCCTTCCATTGCTTATCCAAATGTGCTTTGCATGATAATTTTTCCCTAGCTTGGATACTCTTGAGGAGTTTGACCTTGAGGATTTCTTCCCTCCATTTGTCTTCATTCTCCTTTCTTCCATCTCATTCACCAGCTTCATCCCTCTTGTTCTCCACCTTCCTGGATATTGGGACTGCACGATGTGATCTTGCTTAAAGAGTTTGATGCCCATTTCTGTCTGGGGGCATCCTTTGTATATATTTTATGGATCCTGAAAAAATACCAAAAAAATTGATATATGATGCTGAAAAAATCCTAAAAAGTATAAAAAGTCCTGAAAAAACTACAAAAAAATCAAAATATTCAAAAAAATAGAAAAAATAGAAAAAGTGCCTTGGTGAAAACCTAGCAATAGGCGCCTTGGTAGCAAAAATCCAAAAAAAATAAAAAAATGAAAAAAGAATCTAAGTGGTGAAAACCTGGAAACAGGCGCTACTTGAGGCCTTTGCACCCCTATTTGTTAGCATGCGCTCTCGACACTTAGCCACTTTCCATCATGCCTTGACCCTATTTGGCCTAGTCTGGAATTGGTCTTTGTCTTTGTCTAGGGGGCATAACTGTTAGCATGGGTCCTTTAGGTGTGTTTGTCTCTAGGGGAATTTCACAACAAGTGTTTTTCAACACCACCCCAAATAGTGTTTTTCAACACTACCCTTGCGTCGAGTGTTTCTTAACACTTATCAGGTGTCTGACCCAACAGTCTCGTATGATGTGATATTTCTCACTAAGCTGATATGATACTCAGAGTTTGACTCTATGACCAACACACACGCACTTAAACAATCAACCCGCTTGAGATATGTTGACTTTATTTTCTTTGTGTGCTGTCTATGAGGATTTCTTTGATGAGTGGTCTCTCCCTGCGAAGTTTTCGATGATGCATAGCTAGAAGACTGAGGGAATGAGAACATGTTTTCTTTCTTTATCTGCTTGTGGGTATATTTTGTTGATCTTAACTGTCATGAGCATTTATGCTGGTCCTACTTGACACTATGGATTGACAAGGTATTATCCTTGACTGTTTTGCGAGTGCATGCTTTTAGCTATCCTGACTTTCATGTGTCTTGATACAAGCATAATCTTGCCATATCAAATTTAGGTGATCTCACTGCATTAGCCATCTTGACCTATATGTCTTTGATGCCTAGGTGAGATTCCCACATTTCTATCTGATAAAGATCATATTCATATCCACATAGTTATGCTAGTGTGCATTGTATGATCTTACGACGCTACCAATAACGCTCAATGATGATAATTAGATGTCTATAAGCGTTGTGACCTTGCAAGTCAACCACTTTCATAGTAGCTTGCATTCTTAGGTTCATCATAGTTTAGTTTTTGCATCTTGCATATGGAGAGAGCTCTCCTTTTTATCATCTATGGACTAGTTGGTCAGCTGTGCTCATTTTCTGATTCTTCTTGATCATATCTTTCATTTCTAGTCTTTCATATCACATCATTTTCTATCCATTTTCAGACTCGAAATCGAAATCCGAGTCGCGTTTCCAAATTTTCCCTTTCTTCTAAGCAGTTGACTGACTTTTTGAGGCATAATTTGATTTTCGGTGGAATTTCTTCCTTTTCATGTCTCTCATTTTTCTAGTCTTTCATTCGCCCTATCTCTTTTCTTCTAGCTCATCGCTGGGGCATGTTTCATTGCCTAATGGTTATCCTATTATCATTTACCTTCAATTGTGATTTCATTCTAATTTGATCAAATCTTTATCAATTTGCTGTCTCTCCTCTACCTGATTTCGATTTCGATTCAGAGGGGGCAGTATTTGTGGGATTCTCATCCCTGATTTCCTTGATTCTCTTGATTCAGACATCTTTTGTGAGCTTTTGCTCAAAATTTGAGATTCTTATCTCCCATTTTTAGACATTGATTATTGCCTAGCAGCGACGGTGATAAGTTTTGTCTAAAGCTTGATTTGCACCTAGCAGCGACGGTGTTGGTCTAAGCTTTTGTTTATGTTTGTCCAGATGTGATCCCGAATCGACCTCATATCTGAGTTGTTTTGTGATCCCAGATCGATCTCACATTTCAACTTCATTCTTTGACTACATGTGTTCCCAAATCGATCACACATTAGTCAAAGAGGGGCAAATGTATGCACCCTAAAATGGTCACCTAGACTTTGGGCCCCATTTATTCAATTTATCAATCCTGAATCATTTTGATCATTAATCAATATTTTCAACAATATTAATTTCTTGATCAAATCTTAATTTCGATCATATATTGGATTTTTATCCTTGGGCTAACCATTTATCCTAAGTCTTTATTTGATTAAAAGGAATATTTCCTCCCCTTTTAATTAAATAAAAAGCCCTCACTTTCCTCTTATCCTAAGTTGCACAAATAAAACATTATTCTTATTTTATAAAAAGAGAAAAAGCACTTTTTGTCTCACATGAGGCTCAAAAGTCAACACTTCACTCTCATTGGAGGATGTTTGTGCACATGGATTGCTCCTCTTTCAAGCTCCACCGCTGATTAAGACTTTTTGCCTCTTAATCTCCATGGTCCATTTCTCCTCATTTCTTATAAAAGGAGAGCTCTCTCCTTCATTTGCATATCCATCTCTTTTATGCTATTGTTATGCTACAGGTTTTCTAGGTCATCTTGGAGCTTTTGGAGATATTCTTGCATCTAGGGTTTGAAGATTTGGAGCATTGTTGGCATTCATCTTGGATCTTCATCAACACTCTATCTTCTTGTCTTCATTCTTGCATCATCATGGCTTTCTTGCTTCATAGTTAGATTTCATTTTAATGGCATCTTAGTATAGATTTCCTTTTATGCAATAGAATAAGCTCACATAGTCTAAATAGGAGGCATTGTAATCCATTGCTATTTCCTTTCATAGACTAGTTGCATTTGCATTTCATTTCATATTGGATTCTTGGAGATATTGGCATTGTTGCCCTTGTCTTCACTTGAATCTCTCATTGTATGGTTGACTAGCAAGGTCACCTTCTTGTAGCTCTAGCTGAGAGCAAAACTCATAGTCCCTTGCAACTCCATGCATAGAGAGCTATGAGCCGCTTTGTGAGGTCTCATTCTTGAGTAACCTTGCATGTAATGGTTCATAGAAGTGCATATTTTAGTGTGTACAGTTAGAGTTAGCATTTAGGGTTACAGTTTATATCATGGTAGGGTTACCATTAGGGGTAGAGTCTATATCATGGTTAGGGTTAGGGTTTACTGTTAAGGTTGGGTTTATGGTCATTGTTGAGAGTAGAATTTTTATGATTAAGATTAGGATTTAGTGTTAAGGTTAGGTTTATGGATAGGGTTAGGGTTAGGGTTTAGATTACAATTATAATAGGTTTCAGGTTAGGAATAGGGTGTTGGTTAGTGTTAAGGGAAAGGTTGTAATTACTATTAGGGTTGACATTGGAGTTATAATTAGATTAAAGTTAAAGGTTTATATTTGGTCAGTGCTATAGTTTGGGTTAGGGTAAATGTTGGGATTAAGGTTAAGTTTATCATTACATTTAGGATTTGGTTTAGGTTTATGATTATGGTTACACTTAACTAAATTATTATTTTTAATTTAATATTTTTATTAAATTGAATGATGAGAGTTAGACTAAGGATTATGGTTTGAGTTAGGGTTTATATAATGCTTATGGTTAGGATAAGGGTTAGTGGTAGGGTTATGATTAGGGTTAGACTTGAGATTATGGTTATAATTGCAGTTTACATAATTGTTAAGGCTAGGATTAGGGTTAGGGTTACCTGGTTAGGGTTTAGATTACGTACGATGATGGTTGAAATTAGGGTTTAATTAGGACTATAATAATGATTACAATTTAATTATATTAGGGTCATTGTTAGGATATATATCTTGAATTTGATAATATCATATAGGATTAGGGGTTATGGTGCATATGGATGTGTTTTTGTGCTTGTGTATCTTAAACTCGGTAATATAATTTAGGATTAGGGTCATCTTGTTTAAATTTTATACAATTTAGGGTTCACTTAGGTTCAAAATTAGGATTGTAGTTTAGTTTGATTTATTAAGTACCCCTACTTTTTAATCTTAGATCATATTATATTTTGGATGCTTGTGAAAACTCAATTATAGTTAAGGTTAGGGTTCTTTTTTTTGTTATGGTTCAATAAAGCTTAATGTTAGGGTTAAATTTTAATTTATCATGATAGATCACCAGGGATAACTTTAAGGAACCCCCCCTCCCGAAAAGTATAAAATTGTGGCGAATCACATGTGATTTGGGTGAAAAAAATATAATAGTGTTGGCGAATTATGCGTCAATCTATGGATATTTGGTGGCAAATTTTTCAATTTTTTACATAATTTCTATAAAAAAATGGTGATTATAATTTTTGTTTTTAATAAATTTATTAATATTGATGGCGAATTATGTTTTGAAATATGGATATTGGTTGGCGAATATTTTAATAACCAATACCATTTTTATAAAAAAAAGGGCGAAATTATTTTCCAAATAGTTGAATTAATTTATTTGTTATGGTGAATGGTTTTCAGAAATTAATTTTGGGCATATTGCTGGTCCTTATAACATTTACTGAAAACTATCGGTGGAAACATGACACGTGTCATGTTTCCGCCGATAGTTTTCAGTAAATGTTATAAGGACCAACAATATGCCCGAAAAGTATCATTCTTAATTTGGCATTTATTAGATAGAAATAAAGTACTGAGTATATTGCCATTTACCATAGGCGATGCGTAGAATTAAAGCAATGTACTGAGTATATTTATTATCATAACTACTTTCAACTTTTACTGATAGATACGATCATACGTGTAATCTATTCATTACCTTGATAGAATAATTTGTTAGAGTTAAGGCTTGAATGAAAACTAAAACGTCATCTCATCTAAGGAGTCAAGGACATTGTTTTCTGACCATTCGATGATCTTACATCAATGGTAAAGCTTCATTTCCTGCCGCCATTTCGTAGCTAAACGTACATTTCATTATTGCCAAGATAGAAAATGTCTTATCATTTCCAATTTCACCTAGTGTTGCATTAAATCTGAAAGATTTGGAGATATTTGGAGTTGAAAATTTGGACAGTTACCATTAATGTTACGATTTATTAGAGCTTTAGCAGAAGTGGAATGATTTTCAATGAGGTCTTATAAATAGATCGATCTATGCTCCTTAATTTACAATTGTGAAAGCATATTAGTCTACGAGTGCTAGGTTTTCACTTCTCTGTGAGTGTGAAAGCATAATTATGAGAGTGAGACTGAGAATAGTCTGTGAGTGTGAAAGCATAATTGTGAGACTGAGAATGGACACTCCTGTTCGTTTGAGATGCCTTTCCTTGAAGGACTAGAAGGATTTTTTGGGCCTGGTCACAGACCCAATCCTGGCGTCTATCAGTACGGAGTTGGGAGCCTTCACCAAGGAGGCTATTAGGATGGTCCTTGGTCGTGAGTTTATTGAGAATGAAAATCGGTATAGAGTCGGGACTGACATTTCATCTCGCTTTTTGGCATCTCTGTTGGACCTTGGGGGGGAAAAGGTTGATATGTTAATGCTTCTGAGAAAAATTTTCAAACAAGACTACCTCGGCGACGATGTATCAGTTGTCGTATTATCAGATATTGGGGTTGGAATTCCTTGGGCAAATGATTTGCCTAAGATTCTACAACCAGACGTGGTTGTTCCTAGGCAACCATTCCTACTTAACCTTGATGCCAAGCAGCTCACGCGTCATCAGAAGTGGGCACGGATTGGGAGGGATTTCCTCTAGAAGTGGTACCTACTGGAGGAACCTAGGGACTATTTGTGACTGGAAGATTTCCTGAGCATTATCCTCACTTCAGAATTCCACATAGAAGGAAGGGAGCCGGATAGTCCATGAATCATGATACTCTCTACTTCTACTGTCTACTCTCCCTAACACCTTGATACTGATTCTACGTAGTCTAGTCTCCCTGGTAGTACCAAGGTTTTTGTTAAAAAACTTTTTGAAATGATACATATTGTAAATTTGTAATCACAATGCAGATATGTATAATGTAACTATGTTAAAAAATATAATATGAAAATGTTTTAAGAATTTTGAAGTGCTACTTCCATTCTTTTTTGTTATTATTATAAGAATCGTTAATTATATTTTGCCAAATATAATATAAAAAATTTCTGTTAAATAATTAAATGTTTCCAAACTTCATCATTCAAGGGCGACTGGGTAATATAGTTATAATATAGTTAATGATTAATATTCATTAGTGTATGTTAAATTATTAATATTTTAAAATCATGACAATCGTTAGATTACGACAGATGAACGGCTGAAGTTGTATTTCGAAAGTTCTATGGGTTTCAAAAAGGTTTTCTGAAAACTCACTCCAGAAACATGACACGTTGAAAGTTGACATGTAATGTTTTAGAAAGATTACGAACGTTTATGTTACATGATGTCACGTAGTATGATGTAGAAAGATTAATTTACCATTTAACGAAAGGTTTTTAACATTTACTTTTTTTAAACCTATTGACTCATACTCGTAGCAGTAGAGTTAAAAAGAACTATTGAATGGGAACCGTCGCTGGAGATTTCAAAATTGAGACTGTAATTTGTGAGAGCCTTAGCCGTTTGAACTTATATCTATCTTGAATTCAAAATTCAAAGTTTAATTTCGGGTAAGTACTAAGTTTAACTTGATTTTGAAATTTTAATTCTTGCATGTTCTATTGGGGTTTTCTTCAATTGGGGTTTTCTTAATTAGTTAGTTAATATCTGTGATATTATTACTATTAGTAAATATCTGTGAATCTTTGTTTTTTAATTTTTCCAAAGAACAATGGGGAAAGTGAAAACTCAAGGCCTAGGGCAAGCAAAAGGGAAAACTGTAATGGACTTCAGAAAACTAGTACAAATCCCTGGTTTCACCGATGAGTATCACGATGTTTATGATCTTGTTATCAAAGGTGAAAAGAGAGTTATAGCAATTAAACATACATTGTGCAGTAAGGCAACTGGGCCAAGGAGGTCTGAATTTATAAAATTTAACGCAGTGGTAGGTGCAAAAACCAATAAAGTTGCTTCCTGGGATGTTGGTCTGGGTACCATGTTGTTACCCGAAGTTTTCCCTTGCCCAGAAATTGTCAAGATTTGTGCAGAAAATTATGATGAATAAAAAAAATCAATTGTGAATAAACAAACTCAGGAAGAAATTTTAACAATAACCCAGGAAGAATTTGTCAGTTTGCTAGACCTAGGGTTTGACCCATAAAATTGTAATGCCAAAATTGACCTGGGAATGCTGGCAGAGCAATATGAGGCAGTCCCGCAAGACGCAAAAGATTCATTTGTAAAGGGTCTAATAGTTGCAGAGGCAAAGGCTTCATTGGGTGAGAACCATAAGCCTCCTTATGATTTTAAGGTTTTTGTGCCATGGGTTCAAGATACTATATCCTCGCTATCATTTTGCCTAGGACTAGAAAATAATAGGGAAGTGAGTGCCAGCATTCTTCAATTCATTTGGGATATCCATTGTCTGAATGAACCAGTAAGATATAATTTTTTTGGACACATGGTTGAATTGATGCAAGAACAATTAGCATTGATTAAAAGAGGCAATTCTAAGACATTTAGGTTCACAACCTACTTGTGCTATCTTCTGCTAGCCAAGAATGCTGCAATATTAATGAGCAACGACAACAAGCTTGAAATTCAAAGGGGGACAGGTACTCCAAATCCAATATATAACTGGACACCTCAGATAAGATTGTATGATAACAGAAGGAATTACAGTAATTTTGTAGACTTCTTTTTGGCCCCATTGTACAAAGAAATAACAAGCACTCCAATGCCTAGATTGTTTGCTTCATGTAGGGATTGCATCCAACTTGGAAGCACAACTCAATTGGCTGACTGGTACTTAATGGAAGATTACACTGTGCTAAGGTTTTACGGATCAAAACTACAACCCCACAAAATTCCAATGCATGTGACAGACAGGGTGTTTGCAGTAGAATATGTAGTACAACTAGAGAGCACAGATAGACTCTTCTCTGGCCAATCGAAGAAGAGCATATTCTCTTCCTTACCTTTCTCAATTGGAGGGTTGACATTTGAGAGAAAGGCTTTCCAAGTGGCACAAATTTTTTTAGATATTTTTCAATTTGATTTAGAGTGGTACTGGAAGTATGATCCACTCAACGTCATTCAAGAAAGGCTTGTTGCTAATAAGAACTCTGCAAACTTATTTCAACATGAAAGTAAACCATTGCTAGAGAAGTTGAAAAACAAGGATAGCTGGGATGATGTTAGAAAAGAGATGGACAAACAAAGTTTCCATTGAGGAAAACATTTCAGTTGAATAGTTGTCATCACAAATTATGACAACAATAAATCAAGGCATTGTATAGCCTAGGATGTCCTTCAATTTCTACGACAAAGTTGCTCAGCCATCAAACATAAAAATACCAAAGAGAATAGCAGAAGCTTGTAAGGAAGAAAATGGACTAGAATGAAAATGGATGATTTTTGGAGTATGAGAAAGGCTCTTGGTGAACCAAAGACCACTGCAGATCTGGATGACATAGACGAGGATATAGAGTTTAGCAAATTGTGGAATATGGAGCATCCTAACTCCGCATATGACACCAGTGATCCAGATGATGATGATATTGATAATGCATGTACTCCATAGATTGGGAGTCACTGTGCAATCTCCGAGGACCGAAAAAAAGTATATAAGAAAGGGGCAGACATTGTTGAAAAAATGGGTTATAAAGGTGGTGGTTTGGGTCCCACAGGAGAAGGCGTCTGGAATACAATTCAGATAGAAAAACTACTTATGATCATGGTGCAGGACTTGGCTATGATAGTGGACCTAGTGGTAGTACTAGTGGCATTGGTGGCTGTGGGACTAGCATTGGTAGGAGTGGGCACCTTATAGAACAAGATCCCTGTCTAAAGAGGCCACTAGAATCTACATAGAATCCCATACAAGAAGATAGTGTCAAGAAGCAAAAGTTTTCCATTTCCAGTTCCACTTCCACAACAATGACATTAGATCATAAAGAAGTGTTGGCAGTTTCAGGTTCAGCAAAACCCTCTAGAAGTTCAAATCCTCAAAGAGCATTAGTTAGATCAACAGCCATTGCAAGCTCTACCTCTTCTTCACCTTTCAAACATTCAAATCCTTCTGCAACACCAGATTTTCATTACAAGGAATTCTATAATAAATTTGTAGAAAAAAAAACAAAGAATAAGGAATCAAAGAAGGCATTGGAGAGTGGTGCCCTTACTGCAGCTGCACAGGAACAACCAACATCCAGCAGGGTTTTTCCAACATATGACCCAAAGAGAGACATGATGGAGTCCATGGTTGTTATTCCACCAAACAAAGATGGAAACCCACCAGAGAGTCAGATAGATCACTCTGAATTTGAAGTTAGCACTCTCCAAATGGATTTTTCCAAAGTAAAAAATGTGGACAAAATCAATGTCTCAAAGTCTACAAACCAAGTGGTCTATAGTGCACTACTAAAGGTGGAAAGAGAGAAAAGAAAGCTCGAGAAAAATATAGAAAAGTTACGGGCAGGCATTGGCAATGAAAAAGAAAAGAGGAAAGCTTCAGATAACAGTTTGAAAGAATTGCAGAAAAAGATTAAAAAATTAGCAGATATAGAGCAAGGACATGCTGAGGCGGTAGTGAAGGAACAGGAGTAGGAGCAGGTGAAACTAAAGGAATAGGAGCTGAAGGAACTGAGGGGAAAATTGGCATAGGAGCAGGTGAAGGAACAGGAACTGAGGGGAAAATTGGCAGAAATTATAAAAAAACTTGATGAAGAAAGAGCCAGTTTAGAAAAGTTATTTAAAAATCTAGAGAGTAATGCTGCCTCTCAGGCGGATAAAGCCAATCATTGGGAACAAAAAGAAGTAGAAGAGAAAAACAATTGTGAAAAAATGGCAGAAGAACTAAAGAAGCCCAATTGTACAATTCAGACTTTAACAGATACTAGTCATAATTTAGTGAAGATTACAAAAGAACACATTTGGGGCCAAATATTGGGGATGTCTAATAGATTTTATGACTGGTTTGAAATGCTTCAAAGTATGAGAGTATGTTACTTGAAGCTCCAAAACAACATTCAACAGAACATGGATGTTATCAACAAATAAAAAATAGCAAAAGATATTATGCAACAACTCTATAGTAAGAGTGATAGTTATCTATCAAACAAGGGAATTAGCAACCGCCTTGATGCATCAGTAAAGGTATCAAGTATCATTCGCAAATGTGAGAAGCTATGGGAAGCACAGGAATTGGATGACAAAGCTAAGTAGAAGATCACAAAGATGGAACAAAGGAAAGCGAAAATGGAAAGTCTTGGTTTGCCTAAGGGATTTGAAGCAAATCAGTTCATTGGAAGAGAAAATTACAAAACAAGGTTGCAAGAAAAAATAAATACTGATGTACGCTTTCTCCCTACAGACATATCTCCTGATGCATTCTTGGATTTCATCAAACTAGTAAGAACTTTGAATGGACTTTTAGAATCAACAGTTTTGTCAAGTCACACTTCCAAATATGAATTGCTAACAAAGTTGCAAGAGTGTGACTATACTATGAACCAGATTGTTCTGCCATCAGAGGATGTTTGGAGTGGCCTACAAAGATTGCTCTGAATTTTGAACTACTTTAAATTGTAATATATTGTAAATGAATACAAAACAAATTGTGCTCTATGATTCTATCTAATTTTCATGTTTTCCAATTCAATGTATGTTGAGTTACTCTATTTTATTCATTTATTCTTAGTTGAGTTACTGTGTTATATGCTATTGGAATACAAAATTTCATTCAGGAATTTCAAATTCAAATATGAATGATCATTGATGACATGATATAAACTACACTTTACAGTAATAATACTCTTTGTTCTCAAATTTTAATGATGAAACAAAATACATTCTTGCTTTTCTAAAATGAACATTGAATGATAGGATATCATATAGTAGTTAATAATTTCAAAAAATACCTATTGGTTGCCACTGCTAATTTAATAGAAATTTCCTAAATTTGCCAATTCATCTCTGTGTCGTCGTCATCATCCAATCCTGGTATTCCAGTTGCTTCATTGTTCTCTTCATTTTCATTTGTGTCTTCTTCAAGTTCACTCTGACTTCCGCTTCTATGACTCCCAATCCCATCGCCAGTGCCAGTGCCACTGTACTTGTCCCACTTGGAGTCACTGTAGGAGATTGGTTAATGGTGTTGCCCACCCCTCTTCTTTTGCATCTTTTCTTCCAGATTTCCATTTCTTTTTGATAAGGAAAAGTATTGACATCATAACTAGATGTGTATACCCTCAAGCATGATTCCAAATTCTTGTCTAGTTTGTTTCTTAGCTTTGATTTTAGGAAGCCCAAAGCACTGAAAACTCTCTCATCCTCCACTGAACCCAATATCATGGTTTGACATAGATCAGCAATCTTGAAGTACTCTAAAATTTCTTCACGCAACATTGTGCTCTGTTTTAGTTATGTCCAAAGCTTTGTTGCCAAGCCCTCTTCATGTGGGTTACGCATTAATTGATATTGATGCTTGATAGTCCTTGCAAAGGTGCCTGATTATTGTCTAAGAATACCCTCATCTAATATTCCTTTGATAGTCACTCCATTGAATTCTACAGATTTGCAAAATTCCTTTATCAAAGTCATCAGCCTTCTACTATAATCTTCCTTAGAGTTGAAGGACCAATACTGAGGAAACACAATTGCCATGGCCTCAAGCAATTGATCATATGGGAATCATGATCTTATTTTAGAGGAAACTCTATAGGCTATGTCCCTTGCATTAGCTGTTATAGACTTGACGATCTTGGTAAACTCTTCCCTTGTAACTCTTGTAGCTCGCTTCTTTGGGGCACTGTAGTACATTGGTATCTGAAATCCCCTTACACAAACACATAAATCTCCATTTTCAATGATCTTTAAATAATTATCAGGATCGTCCAAATCTGTTAGTTTCTGCCAGTGATTAAATCTATCATCAGATAAATATAGGTCAGTACGATAGAGACTATCGAGGGCTTGGCATGACATTTTACGCAAGTGAGCATATTCTGCAATATACATGGCTCTTTGCTAGGATTTTTTCATAATTAACGTCATTTCTTCTAGCATGGGAAGAAGAGATGCCAAAGTCAAAAGTGTCTCTATATTGCTTAACCTTCGAAGCAGGTCACCACATCTCTAATTTTATGCATTGTCCTGATTTTCGTACATCAGTCCAATCAAAGATTGATATTCAGAAAATACTTGATGCGCTGGTCCATCCAAAGAGATCCATCTAGTATCAACATCTTTAAGAAGCTTGTTTGCATCAGTAATTACATTAGCAAAGTGTTGAAATTCCCTAAAACATTTGGGACTTTGACAAAAATATGCGTACAACTCTCTTACTAAATCTTCAACCCTTTTTACTGAAGGAAACTTCTTCACAACTCTAAAAGAAAGATTCATCCTATGGGCCATACAGTGAATGCCAACAACATATGGTGAACAAGAAGCCTGCATCTTTGTGCAAAGACCATTCCTTTGACCTTGCATTATTGAAGCTCCATCCGCTCCAACATAGATCAACTTCTTCGCTATTGTCAATTCATCCATAGCTCCATATTCAATTAGATGGCTCTTTACTAACTGAAATAAAGTTTCTGCTATCGCATTGTCTCTCAATTTAGCAACAGTTAGTAGATGTGGTTGGCGGACATTATTCTGTACAGTATAAACATGCATGCATACCCACGATATATTATCTATTGCCATAACTTTGTCTAAGGACAATGCAATAAAGGTTGACTCTTTTATTTTTCTTTGTACATCCTCTATTTCAACCTGCACAATACAACTTGCCCATTCCCATCCACTATTTATCGACCAATGACTGACAGGATAGTTAGGAACTTTCAGAAAGTGTAACAAACCACTCATTTCTGGATAGTTTGTCATTGGACGCCCTCTGCTCAAAATATAGAAAACATTACTTAATTGAATAGCTTTTCCGTGTTCTTCTACTTCACTTGCTTTTTCAAAAATAGCATTAATAGAACCTTGAACTTCACCAGGCTTTGTCTTAAATTTCTGAAACAAATAATATTCCTTAGCATTCCTTTTATGTTGACATTGCTCCTTTGTTTTATATATTACCACTTTTATTTCCTTTCCATCTACAGTTGAGGTTTTGTAAATCTTACCAACATGTTTCTCTATG
This sequence comes from Chamaecyparis obtusa, assembly GCA_027943335.1. Classification (NCBI taxonomy): domain Eukaryota; kingdom Viridiplantae; phylum Streptophyta; class Pinopsida; order Cupressales; family Cupressaceae; genus Chamaecyparis; species Chamaecyparis obtusa. The sequence goes on from BSBK01005290.1 coordinate 70,657, forward strand.
GTGTCTAGTTTAAGCTGCAATCGCTTTTCCTTTTTATACTTCCAACTACAAATCGTACATATGCATTCTACTAGTGGCTCACCTACAATTGGATTGTCCACGGGCTCAATGAATGGATACTTTTCTGCCCAATCAAATTTAAATCTCCTGGCCATCTCCCATTGACGATTAGTTTTTTTGTTTTTTTTTCCCTCTCCCTTTAGTGTTACTGTTAATTGCACCATCATCATCACCAAAGTCGATTGATTCATCCTGGTACTAGTTATTTACTGAATATTCTTCTTCAAGGTCATCTTCATTAGAGATATTAGGTTCTGCAACTTCGTCACCAGATTTATTAGCCTCCCTAATTTGTTGAATAGACCCCTGTGTAGGTTGAGATTATACAGGTTCCTCTGATGATGTACCTTCCTCACTTTGACCAACACTATTGTGTGACTTGCGTCTACCCACGCCAAAGTATGAAGATATATTTTTGCATTTCCATTAGTCCTCTTCATGTTTAAATTTGACTGTGACATCTCCATCAAATTAAGGCTGCAATAAAGTACTACGGACTCGTAGTCGTAGACTTTCCGGTTCGCTACCGATCGCAATTATGAGCTCTAAGCTTAGAATCAATTGAATTATTATGCTACTAAGTACTAAATGAAAATCTCTCGAAGGCTCCTTCTTTCCGACATGTTTCAATAATGAAACTCATATATCTTAAATAGACAACTACAAATAAACCATTTTCATATCAACCATCAGATTTTGCCTCATAATCGGCATCGTCCATTTTGGCGAATGGGTCGACCATTACATATGATAAGAACTAATATTTGGTGAACCCCGCGTAATTTCAAGTAATCGAGTGGGTGAATAGGGCGGGAATTTGGGACCCCATTGCATGTGATGCATGGTGAATTGGGTCCTAGGACAAATAAAATTTTCACATAGGAAAATGGGATTTTGGTGAATGATGATCCTCGAAAGAGACACTCAATTTAATCTGTGGTGAATAAGAGTAAACAGTAAAGAGAAATATGGGCAAAGAACCCGACCACCAAACTGAAATTATGTAATAATAGTGGCGAATGTTCTGACCACTATATGACCATTTTATAAAATCTGGGCGAACGATCCAACCTGTATATGATCATTTTATTTGCCAATTTCTATCACCCGATCATGACATATTCGCCAATTGGCAAATATTCACCACTAAAAAAATCCCTGTAGATCACTATGATGAAAACTAAAAATTTATCCAACATGCGACTAGATTTTGGAAAGCCAAATAATATAAACCTTAGAGTAGATAAGCTTGATGATGATGGTTTTCATATTTAGGGTACAATTTATTTAATCTTTAATTAGGTTTATGGTTTGGGTTTAATTTGTGTGAAAGTTTTTCTAAGTGTAAGAGTAAAATTTAGATTTGGGTTTAGTATTAGGGTTCAATTTTGTTTGATGTTAGTGTTGGGGTTTAATTTTGTTTAAGGTTTATGATGGATTAGATTTGATTTGTTTAAACATATGTAATTAGGACATTCTAATTAGAAATGTGATCACTTGGTAAGACACTAATTAGGTTTGACATTTAATTTAAAATTTAATTATACAGGGTTAGAGTAAGGCTCAATTCAAGGTTTAGGATTAAGGTTGAATTTGATTGAGTATTCAGGTTAGGGTTCAACTTGGTTAAATGTGTAATTCAATTTAGAGTTAAGTTTATGGTTAGGGTTAGAGTTCATTTTTTGGTTATGATTCAATAAATCTTAATAATAGGGTTAAATTTTAATTTATCAAGATAGATCACTATGATGACACTTAAATTTCATCTAACATGTGAGTAGATTTTGGAGAGTCAAATACTCTCAACCTTAAAGAAGATAAGTTTGATGATGATGGCATTTAAAAGATTTAGTGTTACAATTTAATTTAATCTTCAAATTCATTTATTTCTATTTATTCAATAGGTTTCTCTATGACATAAAGATTTAGGTCTAATTTGATTTAGGGTTTGTGCTAAATTTGGTATATGTTAAGTTTAAATTTGGATTGGAATAGAAAGACCAATCTTTTATTATTACTTTCTTTAAATTAGAATATCTTTAGATATTATTTTCTTTTATTAGTATTTTTTTTAAAGTAGTTTTATTCTAATTATTTTGTCTTATTTTTTGTTTAATTTTAAAAATGTAGCTTTACTCTAATTTTGTTGTGTGCAAAGACAAGGAAGCTTGGAGGTTGTGGGGTGTACAAAGGGAAACTTGTGGGGGTTTGATTTGTGTTCAAAATTTCATTTTGGTGTGACACCAGAACAAATGAAGGTATTTTTTGTTACAAGGTGTGGAGTGGGTTTTATCAAGTCCTCAAGCTATCACAAAGAGTTTATCCTCTCAAGAGAGTCCTTATTTCTAAGATGTGGTGTTAGGATTTCATCAATACTCTAAAAGGGTATGATATTAGAGGAATTATTTTGAACAAGACTTTTCATGTGGAGGGGTACATGAAGAGAAGAATTTCTAAGGTCCAAAAATGTTAATGGTTTCTTGGAAAGAAGAAAATACAGATGGATTCTAGTGATTCAACTAGATTTAGTTGTGAAGCATGTAAATTACCTAAGGACTCATGCTTTAATTCACAAGTTCTTGGGAATTTATGTTTCTTTTCCCTTTCTAGAGTTCTAGGTTCATTGGACCTAGAACCTTGAAGGGGATTTAGAGATCATGATATCAGCCAATGGCTACTTCATAATGGTTTTCTCATGTCTGGTAGATCATAATAATGCCTTTGAAGTTAGTCACACCATAAGATCTCGATGCACACTTTCACATAAAAGATATACCACAAGTTGGATGTTAGTCTTTCAACCTTTACCCACACCAAGCATGTGCTATACAATTTTGATGCAAACTTTAAATAAATCCTACACCAACTCAATGGAATATGTGTCATTAGTACCTTCAAACCAAGCCCATCAAAAAACTCAACAATACATCTATAGATCTTGCATGCAAAACCATCCAATCATGTAGAAGCATCAACGTCACTCAACCATTATGCATGTACAAGAAACTTTCAAACAAAATTCATATATTTCATCATAAACTTCACTCAAAAATTCATATCATGGCCATCATAAACTTCATCGATGAATAAGAAGACAATAGGAGTTTTATGATTGCTAGTAATGCTGCAAGTCTAACAAAAACTCTAAAACAATTATAGTATTTTATCATATATACTAGTTAACCTAATGCACACTAAATAAACCATATTCCATTAGATCCATCAAACAAGGACTTAGTGCCACTTAAAAAGTCGTATCATTATCAGCCATAAATTAAATAGGAACACCATAGGAGTTTTACAATCACTAGTCATGCTAAATATTTGACTTAAAATATAGAACTATTATAGGACATTTTGCCATACTTGACATTAAACCTAATGCACAAGAATACAAAACACTCTCTAAAGGTTAGATGAAGATTAGTTATGTTACTTTCATACAAAACCAAATAAGACTCATCATCAAACCTTTCACATGTAATCACCATGTAAAAGATTCCATAAACACACATTCACACACACACACACACACACACACACCAGACACATCATCCATAAACAAACACACTAGACATATCATAGGAGCTTTGTACAACCTTCAAATAGAACCCAAACAAATCAATCACATACACAACATTATAAAGTTTAAACAAGATATATGTAAAACTTAATTATGTGTTATCATATCCTAAATACAAAGGATATTTAATCACATTGTACAATAGTGAGTTTTAGTAAACATGTGATACATGGATAAATATACAAGTCAGATTTTCATGATAAAAATACCTATACAATCATCATATACAAAAGTGAATGTCACTCAACCGTAATTCAACAACAAGCACACTATGGCACACCACATGAGTTCAATTCAACCTTTATCAATCACCATAGAACTTGCCAACTGGCACATATATCATTAGTACTTCCAAACATAACCTATCTAGTTAACTCCATCACAAATATAACTAAACCCTTTGCATAAAAGTCATTCAATTGTCATACACACGAATGAATGTCATTCAATCATGATGCATGGGCAAAAAAATTAGACACAACCTCATAGTTTGATGCAACCTTCAAACAAAACACACTGAAATATATTTATCATTAACCCTTGTGTAAAATCAATTCAATCATCACCCAAAAATAAACAATTTGATGCAGGAGCATCCTGGGTGTAAGAGCAATCTTGCATCACCCAAAAATATTTCTATTTTTGTATTCAATAAGAGCTACCTTATGCAGAGTTGCTATTTATGGAAACTTGCTATTTTT